>WURT03658979.1:0-18348 GCA_009936505.3 Holothuria glaberrima
CATGGTAAATTTGGCAATTTTCTTGTCAATTTCCGGTATTTCATCCCGCGTTTTCGAAGCAAGACATTCCTTGTAGAAATCTCACTTTTTCAAGACTGTGTCTATAATACATGCTTGCTTTATCTGGAGGGAGTGTGTTCATCTGTCGTATTGGAATGCTGAATGCTAGATAGCCGGCGAGACAGACAATGAATTTGTCATACCTTATTGTCTTGAAGATGTGCTCACTACCATGTAATAGAGAGATTGCAAAAAACATTCCAAACCATCTGCCAGAAAAATAGTGGGAAGCAAATCTTTAATCGACTGATCCCATACAGGTGGTCTCTTTAAAGGGTTGAGCAACAGCAGCGTTGCCGCTCTAGTTAAAACTTTCAATTTTACCAGTTAACTCTAGCATTACCTTTTCTCCTCAAATGTATTAGGTATTTCAAGAATGTTGCGCTATTTAAAATTTGAAAGTGTGTGTGAACAGATTATTCATGAACTATAAAATGGTGATCTTGTCAGGTGGAAAACCTTATTTCTTAAAGTTACTCAGCTACCTAATATATATTATTGAGTTTCTCTGTAGAAATTTTGTTGGAAAATATGCAGATTGTGTTATAATTTTTCAGTAAATTGAAAAGCCCCTGAATTTCAAACCAGAGACCAGATATAACAGACAATATTTTCATCAAAATAACTCTTTGACTTTTTTTCCTCTTATACGGTATTTGTTTTTACAGCATTTAGCAACCCATTCAAATTAGAAGTATTTGACTCGTACATTTACTGGACCACGAGTGATCTGAGTGAGAGAGGGGTTGTGAAAAGTATAAATAAAGTCGGGGTCCAGGAGACACCAGAGACTTATCTTACTGGTTTCAACAGACCAACTGGCATTAGAATATTTCATTCCCACAGGTACCCTGGTGGAGGTAAGTTGTCGGAGTGAACTTGCTACCCTTGACTTATATTATCAATGAACTTTATCTTACTGTGACCCAATTTATGAAACCTTATCTGAGACAACCCAGAGTGTCACAGAACTCTCTTTGTCACAGAATGCTCTTTGTTGACAAGTTATACCAACAGGCCTGTAACCAGGAGTTATGACAATATGGGCAGGGGGGTGGTGGTAGTGGGATAAGAGGGGGGGGGACAGTAGCCCTGATCAATATTACAGATTATAACCCATTGAAGTAATAGTGAAAAGATTCAACAATATGAATGGTTAGCATAAAGGGTTGCATAGCATCAGTGCTTAAGGTGTGTTCTCATTTATGGATTTTGTTAAAGCATTAAGTAATTTTGTTTCCTTTCGATTCCTTGTTTCTGTTCTTAACTGCTATGGTTTTGTCCAGTTCATCCCTTTTATTTGTTAACCAGTGGTGCGCCAGAATAACAGACCAGCGTGGGATACCATTACTGCTCCAGTATAATTGCCATTGGTGTTGCATAATTATTTTGGATTTGTTTATATATTTGATTACATGTGCTTTAAGTATACTACACCTCTATGGATTGTACACTGTACTCTAGATATGGTAGGGTTCTCCATTAAAAACAATCTTAAAAACAAAACAGCGCCATCATTCTAAATGTCAAGTAACAAAGAGAAGTGATTGTGCTGACCAATGGCTGTGTTATGCTGATACTTAAGTAATGAAGGCCGATTTACAATGATACTAGAGATTTGGACCCAGGAGAAGATGATGTGAATCAGCAATGAAAGAAGAAGAGTTTTGGACACCATTTTTCATGGTCAATTTCTAGAGTAATATTAGATCTGGCCTAGGTCTAGGCCAAGGATTCTCTAATGTTTTGGGGCAGAAGGGCCACTTTCACTTCACTTATTTCTAAAGCACTTGCTGGGGTGTCATTAAGCAGCTTTTTTGCAGGCTGTTTTATTGCAAATCCCTGAGGGCTGCCACTTGGAAAGTTAGGGTCTGGGCGTACAATACTAAGTTATTAAATAGTAACCTAGGCCTAGACCTAGGGTATGCTCTTGTTCAGTGTCAGTGCATAGCCCCCTAAACAGTTGCTTAAGGGTTCAAGCAGTGAAAAACCAGCTCAAAGTTTATTGGAATTTAAAAATATGGTTGTGTAGAATTAGAAAAGTCATGTCTAAAAATTTGACCAAAATGTTTCTCTTGTCGTTCTCATGTACAGAGTACAACCCTTGCTTTGGTAGCCCATGTTCTCATTTCTGCCTGCTGCGACCTGGATTCAGTGGTGTGACCTTCAGATGTGCCTGTCCTAGTGGAGAAAGATTCCTGGAGGGAGGCAACACAACTTGCACTTCTGGTATGTTTGTAATGTGTGGGAGTAATTTTTAAAATCTTTGCTTTGTTGGGATGGGAGGAGGATGTAGTATCAGTGGTGGACAATTTTAATGTTTTAATGGCAGATGCAGGCATTTCTGGGGTGGGGGGTATTCAAAAGAGGGGTGCCATACAGTACCAAAGCCAACCAGAGTCCCATCAGGTAAGGCATCCTAGGTACTTTTGGTTGTAGGAAATTTCCTTTTAACACCATCTTGTGCATGGGATACCACCAGTATGGTTTGAAAGTGTGCCCAACTGGGTTTGGGAAGAGGAGAAGGCATATTTAAAAAAACTTAAAAAATGTATTTTAAATTCTGTCTGAGATTTTCTGTGCCAAATGTGGTGGTTTATTGTTTTTGCTTGACCATGTTCTAAATTGTGAAACTCTCATTTCATTTAGTGATCTCAAAATGAAATTTATTTTTAAGGTCAAAACTCCACTTTTAAGTATGAGGAATTCTAAATTACAGTCTAGCTGAAATTGTTACCTACACCAAGCCTTATATTAAGTGGACACAGACCGAGAGCCAAAGCCGACAGAAAGTAGCTCCTGGTTGTATGATTTTCTGGCAGAACCGGGGGCAACTATTTCTTGACCAGGAGTGGCATTTAGCAGTTCTTGATTTATACAAAGTGTGATACGTTCAAACAACGAAGCTTTAGCGGGCGCTAAAAACAGAATATTGCCGACTCCCGGTTGTCCTATTTGTAAGCGGACCGTGAGCAAAACATAACGAACCGCTAGGTGAAAAGCGCTGGTGCCCGCGTAATATAAGCCTTGGCCTACACCTGTGTCTTTGCCAAAATTAAAGTCGCAACGAAAGAATGTCAACTATTTTAACTACAGTCATTTTTTCTTCTCAGAACCTTTTCCCAGACCTCAACCCCCGAAAACAACCACTACCACTGCAAGTGTTACTTGTTTGAATGGTGGAATAAAGATGAGTGATTCTTCATGCCGGTAAGGTTTAGTACATCTTTAAAAAGGTATTCTTGATGGGAATTCGTAATAAATAGAAAGGTTTCAATGAATGTGCCTGTCCAATGACTGAAAGTTGCCGTGCTTTGTCTTAAAAGTTGGTTCCTACTTCTTTAGGACTGAAGAAATCAGAAGAAGTCAGAGGCATGTATGAAGAAGAAGGTTGCAGTGACGGTCATTGTAGGCAGTGTTTCCATTAGAAAATAAATCTAAAGGGGATTTCCCACTTTCAAAAAAGTTTTGTACAGTATGATCTTTTGCAGTTTTGTGGGAGTGTTTCCACTGTTGGTGTTTCTGTTGTATAGCTGTTTGTTTAAGGCAGCCAAATAAGTGAGGGAATTTCCCTCTGAAAATTTCTTTTTTTTGTGTAAATACAGACAGTGCAGGAATCTTACAATCACACAGGGTAGTGGAAGCAAGTATTGGATGTGGTATTCATCCATTTTCTTTTGACACTTTAAATGTTAGTTATAGATTTTGGATTCTTTAGGGTAGTGGAAGGGCAAGGGCTGTGGTAGCGAAGAGGAAAATGAAGAATTAAATGGGGAAGGGAAAGTGATAATTAATTCACTAAGAGAAACTGATTTTTAAATTGGTGGTTACAGTGTATTGTAAGTAACCACACATGAAGCCTTAGATATAAAGCTTTTGAGGCTTTCTCAATCTTTTGTGTTTATGTTAGGTCATAAAATGACTAGGTCCAAAATCTGCATTTTACAAAGGGAATAATTTGAAAAAAATTGATAGATTGTTGAACAAGAGTGTAATCATAGCTTAATTGTGGAGGATGAAATAAGATTTTCAAACTATTTTGACTACCTGCCACAGAAAATTTCCTTGAGGGCTGCATATGCTCTATGGGCCAAACTTTGCTCATGCAATACCACAGGAGCATTGCACAAGACTGCTTTTATCTATATCTTTGTTAATACTGCATCAGTGTTCTGTGGAAGACTTCAATAGAATATATAGAAACTGCAGTTAAAAGAAAAAAAAAAGGGATGTTTTAGATGTGATGTGCAACTCTGTGGACTGCCCTCATGCTAATAATTTTTTTCGTACTCCACAGGTGTGCGAATGGCTTTGAAGGTTCAAATTGCGAATTATTAATTAGTGAACCTACGACTGATCCAGGTAAGGAAGACCGATATTTAATTTTCAGTCGTGTCCTCTTTACTTCGCGGTTACACCTCTATGTTCCGACGTCTCTATATTCGGAATGTGTGCATGAAGGACAGTGGTAGGATGGGGGCTTGTTCTATCCTAACCTTTTCTCTAATACTAACCTCAATGCGGACTTTTCGGAACATAGAGACGTCGGAACAGAGAGCTGTCCCCTTACTCCCATAAGTGCTGTTGGAAGACAAGAGCTTTAAAAGTACTGTTATAGGGGCATTGACAGTTTTTCAAATTCTATGTTGTTTTAGGTTTTCTGTAGTTATGATGAAAATTTTTGAAACTATTTTTTTTCCCACAGCTATGTAGTGATCTCTTTGAAGAGCTCATGTGTTCGTGTTTGCAAGTTTCTTGAAATTTAGGAAATACAATGTTCTTGACAAGTATGGGAAAATGGTGTATCTGTCATTAAGTTTTGGCTGCAAACTTTTCAAATTGTGGTATGATAAATGTGTCTACAGTTTAAATTTAAATGTAATAAAATTAAAAACTGAAAATAAGTTATTGTGATAGGCATGTCGGTTCTGAATGGTGTTGAACAATTTTAACTAAAAAGAATTAAAAAAAAGAAGGAAATACAAAATGAAATAATAAAAAACCCAAAGAGAATGGTATGTAACCAGCATCTTCCACAAATGGGAACTGAATATTCAAATAATATTTTTCATCAACTTTACAGAAGTCTGAAAGTGCTCATGTTGTAACTGATTGCATTAAAAAAAGCTGTGATTTCTAGTGAATTTGAATGAAAATTAGATGGATGTTGAGTTTGCAATATACATGGTAACTTGTAATGTTTGAGGCCTACCTCTTAAATTTGCAAATTTCTATCAGAGAAACTAAAAAGTCGTTTTAGTAGAATGATCAGTCTTGGTGAAATTTGGAAGAAAATTGGTCTGTCAAAGCTGTGTGTAAGGAGAAAGCTGTTCTCAGGTTTTGTGCAGTTAGATCAGTTTAAAAGTTTGCTATAATCCATTTTGTTCTAAATAATGGTTCTATTTATTTTGGACAGATTTTTCGGCAGTCACCATCCTCCTAGCTGTGATCGCTGTTGTTGTTGTTTTAGCGCTTGTTCTTGCCACTCTCCTTTTTCTTTTCATCAGAAAGCGAGCGTAAGTGTCCACCAACTTCCTCTTATATTTCTGTGTTTGACCTAATGATGGACTCATCAATCTGTGTGATCTTCATCTCTAAATTGCACTGGGTTCAAGATAACATCACTTACAGGTCAATTTTTTATCTAAAATAATGTAAAGAGTGAAAAACTTGCAGATAGTGCACATATTTTATCCATTTATTTGGGCAACAAGTATTAGAATGTTTAATGTTAATTTGATTGTTGTTGAATATTTGGCTAACATAGTCCAGAACTCTTTGTTACAACTGCTTGAACTGCACGGAAAAATGTCTTTTAGCAGCGCTTGGCAAAGCCGATGACACAGACAGCAGAAAGTGGCCTTCTGTGCCACCTCCTTCCAGTGCTGTGCATTCCAGGTACCATTCATTATATGAGGCAAAGTTACCCTCCAAAAGTTTTTCTCCTTCCAGTGCTGTGCATTCCAGGTACCATTATATGAGGCAAAGTTACCCTCCAAAAGTTTTTGTCTCAATTGTCCTTTGTGTTGCAGTTTCTTGATTCAACATAAGTCATGTCTCAGACATGAATGCACAAACTAGTATCTTTTTTCTTGCTGCATACATAAATATTCACAAGATAGTTTCAAATCTAGTCTTTGCTGCAAAAGGCTCTTTAACACAGTACGTCAAGGGGATGATCTCGCATTTTAAGTAAGCCAAAACACACACTTAAAGGTCTGTAGATGTTCTTTGTGAGGCAACAACAATCAGACTTGCTTTAGTCATTATCAAGGTCTGGTGTTCAGTTATGGGCTGGGAAATAATATTAATACAAAAATCCCCTTAATAAAAGTAGTAGCCTCCCATGTGGAGGGAATCAACAAACATGTGTTGGTCATACGGAACATACCATGAAAGGAAAGGGGTGACAACTGTGTACGTGACTTTCCCTTGGGAGGGCTTTAGTTATGATTCTAAAAAAGTTTCTTTGTCCTGGATTTCAACCGTGCATAATGCCGTCATACCTTTCCCTCAGATATTTTTTGTCGTCATGCCCTTCCTATTTGCTGTGAGGCCCTTTGCTATTAGATCCTACCAAAGGCATTTTTTACTGTACCCTTTTTGAAGCTTACATCAACCTCTGCTTTAGCAAGTTTAATTTGATGTCATCTTGTGTAATAGCCTCAGTAGCTGGCATTGCAGTCTCTTCCTTAATATGATCCCCATAAGCTAGTTTGTGAATTCATGAAGAAAGTACCTTTGATCTGCAGAATACTTTAAAACTATATAGATGTCACAAAAAAGGGGAAAAAAGAAAAGAAAAAAGGAATACTGAAAAAGTGAAGAAAACCCTAAAGTGCATAGAATGTAAGGCTTTGCCACTGGATCTCATAAATATCTCATTAAATTAGCAGAATTTTACTTCCCTGTTCTACTTTGTGTAATGAAACATTTTTACAGGGATGTTAATTTAAATCAGGGAAATTGGTTTGCTATATCATTCCAAATCAGTTTTCAGAAGCTGCTGCAGTGAAGTGTGACATTCATTTTTTGGAGTTGTCAGTGTCAGTAAAATTATGGACTTGTTTTTATATTGAATGATAAATTTACTCAGTTAATTGGTGTATTTGGTATTAGAGAAAGCTCGTGGCATAATGCTCCTAGCAATAAATGTGAGATGTATGAAATGTAGTGTGTGTCAAAGGATGTCTTAGACCTTACCTGCAGTGTAAATTTTTATCTTGCAAAAGGGAGTGAATGAAGCAAGGATGTAGGGTAATGGTATATAGATACAGATTGTTTTGACTTTCCTAACATAACATAGCATAACATAGCATGGATAGTCTAGTCAGCTTGTAGTATATCAATGGAAAATGTAGAAAAGTGGGAGGGGGAAGGGGCTGGGGAGGGGAGAGGAGGGGGTTGGAGAGTGGGAAGATGAAGGGATGGCTGAGACTGGGACTCAATGAGGATGGTGATCAGCTTAACTTTATTTTGCATCCATCTATCGATCAAACAGGGAATGGAGAGGGACAAGGAAGAGAAACAGATTGCTAAGGGTGGGTCATTTTAGGGTAGTGGTGAGCTATTTTGTCTCACTGTCAAACAAAGCAGGAATGGGGGGGGGTGCAGCTGAGAAGGAGTTGTGGGATTGTAGTGAGAAGGGGAATGGATTTAGAGGGAGAGGCTGGCACTACAGTTTTTAATGTATTTGCATGTGTCTTTCTGTCTAAAAACATCAGAATTTGGAGGGAGGGAAGGAATCTTACTGGGGAGAGGTGGGTATGTGGGTGGTGGGTCTAGACTGCTTGTGTCTGCATGGTTATAGTGGGTTGCTAGTGCCACGTTAGGTCCTGAGGCCACAGTGTGGCCGTAATACTTACAACATATGCTTGTTCAGGGCACAATTTGATTCACATAGCAAAAACTACTCAAAATCACTAAATTGCTAATCAAATCTCCTTTTGTGGAGCAGTTCTATTTACATGCAAATGTCAGTTTTGATAGTGATGCTCTGGGTCAGTCTATCAAGAGTGCTTATCCAATTCTGAATAATTATGCCCTGTCATTCATTGATTGACAGGTTAATTGACTGGGTTTCTGGTTTAAATTTCAAAGGCTGAATGATTGATTTTGCCTTACAATAAGAAGCCAAATCATCTTGTAACAATTAGTCCAACAGAGTAGGAATCTTGGAAGACAACTGAGATGGGAATGTACTGGGAATGTTAAACAAAATAAACCCTGTACAAAAGTGGTGTGCTTGCAGCCTTTTAGATTTAGAGGCTACAGTTGTCCTTTATATTTTCAACTCCTGTTTTGTAACTGAGTTAATGTGTATTTCTTTCTTACAGTAAAAAGCCATCTCAGGGTGCTGCGTACTACACTAATGACACTAACGTTGTCCTAGATGCGTCAGGTCCTTCTACTCTATCACCTGGAGTGAATACTGTAAGTTATTTGGCTTTGTCTATCTAAAAGTGAGGGTGGGAGTGCAGTCTTTCGAGGTTGCCAGAGTATTCCAGGGGCTGCTAAAAATGTTAAGAAAAAATTCAGTTTCTATTTAATTTAGGACTGCTTGGGAAATGCCATTTCTTGTTGTCTTGGAGGCCTTTTTAGTAAATATTTCTTAATGTTGGAAGATTTCTGGATGTTGGAGCTCACATATCTCTCACACTGGAGGGTTGCTGAAATGACCAAGGAATAGATCTTACAGGGTCACCAAGCAAAAAAGTAAGAATACTGTGGAATAGATCCTTACTTTTTTGTTTGGTGACAATTCTTACTGTTTTGCTTGGTGACGATTCACGCTATTTTTGCTTGGTGACCCCAAGATGTATTCCTTGGTCATTTCAGCAACCTTCCAGTGGGAAAGATATGACACTATTTAAACTGAGCTCCACCATGCAGTGGTACTAGCTTCAGTAAATATTCACCAAAAAGGCATAGAAGCAAACATATGAATGAAGAAGAACATCTCAAAGTCAAGCTTTGTGGTACAGTTTTTAAAGATCAACCATCAGGGGACAATTTTGTCTGAGATAAACTGGAAGTCATCTGTAAATCAGTGAAATTTTGCTGTTTTCTTTGCATGTCCCAAATTTTGTGAGGAGGAAGTACTTTTGTATGGAGTACAAACATCAGTTAAACCTTATCATGTGTAACCAATCATTTTGGTGTTTCCTTCCAGGTTCCTGCCATGGCTTACACCAATCCTCAGTTTACATCAGACTCTGGTGCTGTGGGAGGAGTCAGTTCAGGGGACTACTCAAATATATCACATGATGCCTACCCTTACCCAGAAAAAGAAAAACTGCCTTATGATGCCTACATTCCACCAGAGTACATGCCTAATCAGCATCCAGTGGACCCACCCCCAGCGTATACTGGGCCTAGCAATGATCTCGAAGAATTACCCATCAAGGAGGATCTAAAGAGCCAGTTGTACGATGTGGATTTGCAATGATTTGTGGGTAAACTATGATGGATGAGAGGTTTGAACCACAAATCTTTAGCAAGATGGACCATTTTTCCTGCTCATTCATTTGATTATGTATGCAAAACAAAATTAGTGGACAAGAGGAGTGAATCAAATGGATGTCAAAGAATTAAATTTTTGTGTTTTGTTATGGAGTGGTTTACTTTAAAAGAGGAAGAATGCATCAGTTATAAACTTTCCGTCAAAGATGATATATCAAACTTGTTAAAGTTGCTGTGTGTTTATAATGCTTCTGAGACTTCTTTGTATTTGGTCATCGTAGCACAGTCTTCTTTGAAGGTATAACAATTGCTAATGGTTCTTGCACATGCTGTTTTTGTCACAAGAATATACAGAGACCTGCTTTAAAAATCTGTCAACATCTGCAGAAAGCAGAGATCTTGGTTAGATCTTCTTTGGTTAGAAGATGGTTGAAATCAGCAAGGAAACTGTAATACTGCCATCATTGAGGGCAGTATTTGATGCTTTTTTGGAGAAGTGTGTTACATGGAATCTTTATCAATGGTTGTGAATATGTCAGCACTCTTTTCATCTTTTAATCTTAAAAGCAAACACAATCTACATTGCCACCATTACCCCAAATTTACCTATGTAATCCATAATTGCATGGGTCTTAGCAAACAGGCAAAAAAAGTATGATGTCATAGCATATTCAAGATGAGGGTTCTCTTCCACTTTTCTTTTAACCCCAATTAAAGGTTACATAGGTTCATAGAAGGTAAGCACTGGGGCATATAGATTCTCAAACCAGGGAGTTTTGGGAATTTTGAGACTTTATATAAGCTGCTCAGTTGGCCACATGCATTTGTTTGTATTCTTTATTAAAATAGATTTTGGGGTGTGTCAATGACTGAAATTTTGCTCTCATAGTTTTTCATCAAAATAATTCTCTGGTAATTTGGGTAAGGTTTAGTCATAGTGTGTCACAAAATCTTTAAGACCATGGCAGAAGGTAACTCCAGAGGAAGGCTGCTCATAATAACTTCATTCATTGCTGCTTTAATTACTTGTTTTAACATTTTCACATTTTAATAGTGGAAGCTCAATTAATTTGTGGATATTTATGGGAAGGTTTGCTTATTATTTTGACACTTATTGGAAAAAAGGAATGTCATATGTAGATCTTCTGTTGGGCAACAGTGAGGCTAGTACGAAGATATATACAAAAATGCTTTGTTTTGACTTGTGAAGTTTCTACGAAACAGTGAATCTGTCCTTGCCCTAGCGCAAAACATACACAAACCTCGCACAAACTCACTGCAAGGAAGACATTTAGAAATCATTGATATCATCAGAATCCATCAGTAATACTGATGCTACCAAGAAGTACTTAAAAATAATTAGTAAGTTTTCACATTTGTTGTTGCAGAGCAGAACAGCATTTTATCAAGTGTGTTAGTGTGCATTATATAAGCACAGTACTTCATGTCTAGGGCATTATGAAAAATATGTGTGAAATAAGCTAGAAAAGACACAAGTGCTCTTGCTTCATAAAAGATGGATTCATTAACTGTGGTTATTTTTGGAACTGAGGTCAACTAGAAATTGTTCTCATCTGGCAGTTGAAGGAGAAAATTGTGTGAATTTGCTTCCTTATGGATCAAAGAGCTTGTAGGGCAAATAGTAGCAATGAATGGAAGGAGAGATTAGTAAACTTTTTATGACAACAGTGAATGTAAACGTTTGAAAAGAAGATGAGAGAAATCTATGCAAAAAACCAAAAAATTTTATATGAAGGTGCTGAAAGCTGGTATGGAACTGCATTCAGAGCACCTCTGGGGATGGTGGTGGGGTGGGTACTTTACAATTTTAATGATAGTTTTAACTACTTTATCATTTCTCTTTTTTGAACTACAAAGGTGCTTTGTAATAAAATGTGCATAACAAATATTATATTATAAACTAAAAATGATAAGACTTATTTTAGAAGACTAATTTTAGAAAGAGTTTTTAACAGATAAAGGCTTTAATAACAAAATTTTACTAATGGCTTAGGCTTAGGGTATTGTAAAAGAAAAAAATTGTACTGGTATTGTAGTGATATTGATTTTAATGTAGATTATGTGAAAGACTGTGTAAAGAATGACATGCTTCAAGTATTTTTTTTTTTCTGGAAAAGAGCAAAGTTCACATTAATGGTTTTTCTACAGATTTTCAATTTTGGTCCTGCTTGTGGTATAAGTGGTAATACCATATGCATATGATGTAAACTTGTTGGCTTAGCAGTGACGCAAATAAATGGTTATAATATCATCTTACAGGATGGGAAACAAATAGGAGCATCCTCCAGCCATTTGACGTCTTTCAGAAACAATATCAAAATGTTGAATTTGTGTTTATTGTTTCATGTTGTAATCCTACTTATTGGGAAGGTTTCCCTTCTTGTGTTACTTTAGTTTAAATGTCATTACTAAGTTTTTTGTGCTTTATGCATCCTTTTGTGAGTATTAAACAAGGCTCTTTTGAACATTTAGCAACTAAATCTTTTTCGAGAGCTTCATTTCTGTCTGAAGGATAAAAACTGTCAAATTAAGACCAAATTTACTCATGCAGATCTATTATTTTTTATTATTTTTTGTAAAATTTAATGCAGTATTTTTCATTTCTTGTTTGAACGTGGAAGGAAGTCTTTCAATGAAATTGTGCCTGAGATGTTGTGTGTGCAATGTGGTAAATTAAGTATTTCTCCTCAAATCAGCAAGATGTATTTTTATGGTAAAATTTGAGAGGCTATATTTGTAGGATAAGATACGGGTTTAAGCGATTTGTCATAAGTAGATTGTAATTTGGTTTCTGCTTAACTTTCGTCTTTCTTGGAGTCGTGTTCACTCTTGATTGGTTTGTTTTGCATTATAAAATTGATTTTTTTTATTCAATTTATGTAAGCTGGAGAAATGAGCTTGCGATATTAAATATTATGGCTTTGGTATGTACAGTACTTTAAAGTATTTTATATGGTTCACTTCAAGTTAAAATTTGGAAGGTGGTTAGTATCAGTGGGACTCCAGAATTAACCTCAAGAAAGCACTGTCGATAATAAAGGTTCCAAATAGTCACATTACAGTGGTGAACAGTTCGTCATTGTTGATGTTGTAGCATAATTTGTAAACAGTAGTAAAACATGGAGTAAGACAAAATTTACAGAAGTGTCTAATTCCAAATTAGTTGAGGGCCTCACGAAAGATTAGCATTTGTGTACTGCTGAATGAGTTTTCACCCTTGAAAGTTGAAATTAATATGGAAATCATCAATTTTTTTTGCAAAAGGAAAAAACTACTAGCACAAAGAGAGATTCAAATGGATAATCTTGCTGCACAGTGTGAACTGGGGGCCTGTCCGGGAATTGGTGGTCCTTTTCTCTTCATCAGTTTGACCATTAAATTGTAGGTCCAGCTATTGAAGTAGTATTGTTACCTTGTGCAAATAAACTTGGGGGCATAATTGAGAAGCAAAGTATTTAATATAACTAGGTCCGCAAAATGAATTCAGTGAATGAATAGGTAACCAGACAGCGTTACAAATTATGTTGACTGTGTTTACTATTTTATTAATATACTATCTGGTCTATGATTTATGATGTCACTTTTAAATAATAGTATAACTTAATGCAAACACAGTGTATGTTTTGCATTAAATATTGTTTAATTGTTGTAAATTGTAGGAAGATTTTGGGCTAGCAGAATTTAAGATTTTTATGTTTGTGGTTGAGATAACTGTGTATATGACAAAGTATCATAATTGTGTTCACATTCAATGATTAGCAAGAATGATTGATCGGAACAATCAGCTGCGCTGCTTAGAGAGCTTTACTTATACATTAATTATCAGATAAGGCAGCTATGTTGCTCAAGGATCAAATATTTTTGCATTTATCTTCAATGTCATCATTTAGGATATATTTGGCACAGATCGACTTATATAATTTCAGCATCTCTCTTATAATTTTGTGTTGTGTCATATCATATCATCTGAGGCTTGAAAGACTGCCTTTTGGCTATTTGTGATTGCAATACCTGTTGAGCGGTAAAACCTCATCTAACTAAATGCAATACCTGCAGTCAATAGTGTATTAATATGTCATTAAGGCATACCTATTTAGTCATGCTCACCATGAATCTGGGTGCCTGAGGCTGTCCTGGCATGATTCTGTGTTGTCCCAAGGTCTGTTCCTGAAAACTTAAGTGCAGCATTGAAAGGAGATGAAACATCTATTTTACGTTTGGTTGAAAAGCGCCCTCTGTCAGGGTAGTAATCATTGGAAATAC
The DNA here is from genome assembly GCA_009936505.3 of Holothuria glaberrima. NCBI lineage: Eukaryota > Metazoa > Echinodermata > Holothuroidea > Aspidochirotida > Holothuriidae > Holothuria > Holothuria glaberrima. Next base: position 13,807 of record WURT03658979.1, read on the forward strand.
AATCAACCAATGATGCACTAATATACCCTGTTACTAGGATGAATGGCTTTTTTATAATCATGTGGGCAATATTTTTTTTATTGAATTTTCAAATTCCTGCAGTATCTTTAATATGCAGTTTCAGAAACATCATGAAAGGGGCCTTGAAGGAAATAAGAGGATATTTTTATGAATCTTATGGACGAATTTATACTTTTCATATCCGAGCTTTTTCTCTACTGAATATTTTCGCACTCTCCTGTTGATTGAAAATTCTGGAGGAAAAAAAAAATTATGATGGTTTTAACTGAAACGATATATTCCAGCGCGCATTGCGTCAAAGTCATCAAACGCATTGTATTTATAACTTGGGTAACGACATTTAGCTTGTGCTGTTGAGCTCATACCTACTTTGAAGCTTGTGTGAAGAATTTTATGCATATAAGTTAAGCCTTGTATCACATGCCAAAGGTAGCAAGCTTACATTAAATTTAGGTGTTAACCTGGTGTAACGATCACTGACCGAAGAAAATTAGGCCTCGTTCAAATTACCGCCAGCTTGATGCACATTTTTATTGCTTTAGAATACTTGATTTGACTTAAAAATTGATGAATGTCTTTCGTTATCTAAGAGGCAAACTGAAAAAAATTTAAGGTTTAAGACCAACTGAGCCATCTATGGATTAACAACAGAAGTGATGAGTGCCTTCAATGGGTTTACCAGTGAACTAGAAAGAGAGGAAGGATAAGGAATCGAACATATTCCCATGAGATCACCATTAATCTCTAGTAGTCGTTTATCAGTCGTTGCTATGACTGCTAATCTATTTTGTCGTCAATCTCATCCGTACTCTTTCTGTCTAGACGGTGATTGTAAAAGATTTATGTATGTTATGATTTTATGACCCATATTTGTGAAAATCCTGGACAGCAACCTCACGGGCTTTTCAAAATGGCCACATGAACTTGGGATTTAGCGTAGTTTCACTGTATGTGTTATGAATATAATTATCACCCATGTTTAACGTTCAGTGGTTGTTACGCAAGTATAGACGAATTTAAGTATGGATAGAGATCCGTGCCGTATGCTTCATTTTTACAATTTCATACATGCAGGATGATCTCTGTACATTCTTTCACTTAACTGTTTATCACCAACTCTTATTTGTTCTGTAACGACTTTGTTAAATAGAATAATGCATATGACGTTAAGTTGGAGGCGAGCGCGTGGCATGTCAACTTACATCAACAAATGCAGACGTGTTCTAAGTCGTATGTTGTACGAACAATGTGCTCCTTTGTTTTGCCTCCAAAATGACTTTCGCGTGACGTCAATGCATAAGGTCTATTGTCTGTGGTCTCATTCACCTCTGTTTTGATATGATTTAAGGAGTATTAGAACAGGGAGCTGGTCCGCTTCCTGGTGGGGTGTTAGACCAGGTCTGCTCCCTAGTAAGACTACTTCAATTCTAGTTTACCACTTATTCATCTGGTTGTCTTTCAAAATTTTGTTGAGTTACAGTATGGTCGTGAAATTTGCTCTTACTACAGTACTTTAATTACAAGATTGCAATATAAAATGACATGGTCGTTATTTTTCATGGTGTCTTTTGGAACATTAGACTGCTTAAGGAATGTAATATTTTCTTTTCCTGATTGGAATTCCTGAAAGTGTGCATGTAAACTTCGCAAATGCCAAGCTGTTGCAAAAAGTCATCTTCGAGAATGCGTTTCCTTGCTATCTTCCTTACCTCATTGTCTTCCTCTCCTCATTCTCAACTTATACGTACTGAGACAGTTTTAAAGGGAAATACCGCGTTTAGAATACACCAGCAAGACATACCAAGGAAGTACCTTTAATCATTATAAAACCATTCAGTCCCAATAATAAACTCTAACAATAGCTATATCTTCTCAAAATATTATGAAATACAAGCGTAACGGATGTTGCATCATTTAAATGATTGAAAGTTTGGGTGAACAAATTATTTTTGTCTAAGAAATAACCGAATTTCGACCTGTGAGAGCCTTATTTCTTGAAAGAAAGCTACCGTGCTGCCTTACATTGAATTACCTATCATTCTGAATCTGTTTATATTGGTTTAAAAATATGGAAATTTTCTGACAAACAAACGCAATATTTCCCTTTAACATAGGATCATCGAAGATGTAATTCGAAATTTAAATTCATAGCAAGTAGAAATCGACTTTTATGTCAATAAGCACATTTTTTTCGCTGTGATCGAAAGAGATGGGTGGTTGCAAGGGGGCAGGGTCAAGAAGCTGGGACAATGATACGTTGAAAAGTTAGGAGGAAGTACTCACTCTAAAATTATTCGTATTCGACTTTCAAAAATTAAACTACATTCTTGTTGTACCCCTATGAAGTTGTAATTGTCCTGGAAAATATTTCTGAACAGCTCTTAATTTCGTCAAGAATTGAACAGACAGTACTGTGCATAATCTTATTTATAGGGCGAAAGTTAAACAAACGTTTTACCATAATTAAAAAAAACATATATAAAGATATAAAAATAATATAAAAAAATAAAAAAATAATATTCTTCATATAATCACTGTACCTGGCACCCCCTCCTGAAAATGGAAAGCAATTTTTAGCTACAAGATGGTAAAATGACCTCACTTCTATGTTAGCTGCATGTTTTAACACAAACATTCAGTTTGTTTGGCGACCACGGCTTAAATGTTTATTTCCACCGAAACTATGGTCTTCAGGGCTCTTCTAGCGCAATGCTTTTTTCAATTGCTTGATACTTTCAGCTAGTAGCTCCAACAGTTCAAGAAAAAGCCTTGACTATAGAGCCCCGGAAGTGATGAAATTTTGCCTTATTCTTAAATATTATCAGTTACAAGGTGTAATTCAAACATTTGAACACTTAAGATGTCAGCTGCTAGCATGGCGTAGTTGGCGAAGCGAACTGCACTGAGGTGACACTTCCTAGAGTTCTTGGTTCAAATTCCAGCAGTAGAACACTTTTCCTTCTCTTTGAATAAGTATTAAGCTCTGATGCATGGATTAAAGTAAAAGTCTGGAGGGGCGGTCGTGGCCTTGTGGAGCGAATCTCGAATGCTGGAGGTCTGCGGTTCAAGACCAGGTCGGAGGACGAGGGAAAAGATGAACGAGGGAGGAAAATCAAGGGCAAGGTGAGTTGGCAACGGAGGTGAAGACAGGAAGTTGGCAAGAGATGAATGGAAACTTGGGACACAAATAAACACCTTTTTTATGTCAGCTGCCAAGTTCAATGCCAAGGTCAATTCACCACTGCTGTCAAGTTCAATGCCAAGTTCAAGACATTTGACCTCTACCCAAAACAATATGGATCTTCTGACTATAACGCATCTACATTCCGGTCTTGGGATATCGTGTTTACAAGCCAAGCGTCACAAGCACACACGCCATCGTGACAGCATTATTTCATTTTGAGATGTACAAGAATGCCATCACAAATTATTGAGCAATCTACCATTTTTATATTAGGTGAATAAGCTTCAACATTTGTATCTCAGCTCAGGAATATTCTGTGAAGATGGGGGTTAGACCGTTTTTGAGTATTTTGTCACTAACAAGTCTCAAACTGATCATGGTTAAAATCATGGAAAATATTGTCCCATAGCGAATATGCATAAAGCAACAATATAATTACTCGCATAGGGCACTCATGTGGCCACCATTTACCATTATAAATACACTCAGCATAGCCTAAGACAAGTTTATACAATGCATCATTACTGATTCAACATGCCTCAGTAACAACCTCCTTGGTACATCTTGTCAGTAATTTCAAACTCATAACATTTCCTACCATATAACATAAATTAGAGAATAAAGACCTACGCTGTAAGGTCAATATTCTGGTAGGTAGAATCAGTTCAGGGGTTTTATTCAAAAGCAGATGGAGAAATTTAAGCCGAAGGATGCTCGTTTATGGAAACTTCGGGGCCCCGAAAAGTCAAAATACGGGGGCCAGTAAATTACAGGTTGCCTCGATTATTGGGTAAATCCGGCCCTGCGTATCCGGCCAAATGGCCAAGACAGAGGGATCGAGGGTCCTTTTCTAGGCAAATTGTGATGACACAAGCAACATCATTTTCGTACATCATGCACTGGCAACATGCAGTAAAGCCCCTGACATTTTGGAATATATCTTTTTCAGCAGGTCAGTGCTCGTGTACACGACAGGTAAAATGGTCAAGGCACGACGGGTCTGGGGTCCCCCGGAAAATTTTGCTGAAAATGTAGATGGGGCTTACATCTTGAAATCGAGAATTGAAAAGCGTTTGCCACGATTATTTTTCTGTCCTGACAGACAATCATGACGTGAACTTTGACCTGAATATAGAATGACCTGAAATAGGTATATTTTGCTCCGAGAGCGACAAATTTTTGATGGAGTGGGGGCGGAGACTGTTGCCATCGATCCCCTAATAATCATTGAAGTTGCTTACTCTTTCATCTTAACTTGACATTCTACCACCTCTAGCCATCCGTTATTCAGAATCCTGCATTCTGATTGGTTAATCACTGACCTGTTATTCTGCAAC
>WURT03658990.1:0-18348 GCA_009936505.3 Holothuria glaberrima
CGTCCAACATAACAAAATGTGAAACAAGCGGATACAAATAGCAATTTAGCCATCTCTGGGAACAGTTCATGCACTTACTATATAAAGTACAACAGCAAATGCGGAAAAAAGTGCTCAACTTTGATAAGTTAGTTGTGGCTCATTGGCTTGTTTTCCCTACTCAATTGCTTATGCTGAGCACCAAGCACAATGGTTATGGCCCGGCTGCAAGTCGGATGCTGTAACCACTTGACCATATGCAGTCGGTCTCAACTTTGTTAAGGAGCAATATAACATTATTTCAATGGAGTAAATAAACCTTTGCGTCGTACAAACAGTCAGCGACTGACGAGCATTTAGAAATAACCTTAGGTGTACATAAGGTTCTTTAACCCCACGCTACATTTACATCTAGCTTTTATACGTCACCGTTCATTGTAGTTGACAGTAGAGACTGCCCTAAAGTTGAAAAGAACTAGAATATAAACATAAATTTTGACAAATCATGGTGAAAGAATAATTATTGGTACATCATGTCAGAGCTCTATACTTCTTTGGTTTACTTCATGGCACAATATGTGTTGGTCATGTTTCTTCCTGCTGTCAATGGACATTTGAGGGTAGACCACGTGTCCTTCGTAGCAGGTGTCAAGTATAAACTACTTTTATATCCATATTTTGCGGCCTAAGCTATAAGTGCAGCCAAAACAGGTGCAGGGTTAATCCATGTCCCCGGCAGGTAATGCAAGCACTAGCACATGCTGATGAAACGTTCTCTTATCATTCGACTGAGCCTCTAACTTTTTTGGTTTACATGAACCGGTGAATGAACTATTTCATTGCTGGAGAAACGTATGGCCGCTCCGCGTGAGCAATTGTTTTCCTTGCCGCTGCTTGTCCAATATTCTGCAGTGATGGTAGTGATGGTATAACCCAACTTAACCAGTGGGGTTTACTGGCTAGTTTCTACGGTACATCTGTACAAGTACGGACGTTTTGCTAGCCACAGGTTCACAAACTGTAAATCGTAACATGATAAAAATGGTTACCTCTGAGAGGAAGTTCGGTATAATTTTAGCATTTGCAGTATGTATGATAAATGCAAGTATTCTTTCACCGTTGGCGTGTTACAGTTGGCTATTTACTAGTATACAATCCGACGTTAATGCTACTGCAGTACAAACTGGTAAGTGAACTTCTCATGTATTGTAAGATATAGTAAGGTTGACCGTGAGACTAGTCATATTTAGTGGAAGTTGTCCGTTGTGGATGTATAGCTCTTTCAGGGGAGCAGGACTCCTTCGGGGGTAATGTTTGATTTCGCCCTTGGCTCTTCGCCAGGGAGTCGAGGGGACTTTTGAAAAAGCAAGATATACATATAGTAAGTGATGTATACAATATGTTGTTCATCTGAATGTAGAAACACCGACCAGGAAGTATCCAGCACGGTCAGAGGTGGGGTTGTGTGGCTCCCTCCTTTAATTTTTAGTTTGAAGTGTTTATTTCCAAATTATATAATGAATGTGTCATAATAACAGTCAAATATGTCCTTAAAAAATTACGAAATCCAGGAACTGCCGAATCAGAATTTGATTGCAATCTTAGAAACCTCACGATTACCCTCGACCAGTTTTACAATGTTGAAAATGAGGTTGGAGGATCGGGAGGTTGGTCTGTTAAGTTTGTTGTCCTCAGGGGCGTAACTCAAGGGGGTTGGGGTGGTTCACCCCCCAACTCGCAAAAATGTGACTCTGGCAGGGCAAAAATATATATTTCGCAGGGCAAAAGTCTTAATATTTTTTGAGAATTTGATAATAAGTTTCTAACTAAAATAAAACAATACAAAAGAAGTAAACACAATTTGTATGACAATTGACTTATATGAGCTTTAAATAAGTACAGATTCTTTTTTGTGTATGCTTAAACCCAACAATTTTTCGCGCGCTTTGCAATGTCACAGTTTAGATTACGGGATTAAATCAGAGTCAAAGTAATTTCAATGTCCGACGAGCAGTTGAATGACTGCTTTCTTCTTACCTGTGAGAAAGATCTCACAGACAACATAAACATTGATACCGTCTGGTCGACAGAGAAACTGCAAATCCTAAAAAAGTAAACTCTTTCACACAGAGCCTATAATGAAGCAGAGGTTTCAACTTTTCAAGTAAACGTTAAAAAGACTGTTTATTTGTTTAGGTATATATTATACAAAAAACTGTTTTTACAGTGTTAATGGAACATGCATGCATACCATCATTGCCATGTATATATGATTAAAGAAAAGACTAAGTATACGTAAGTATACTTGTTATACTATGTTATGAGGCTCTCGACTGTGAAATACATACAATGTACAGTTCTATTCTTTGTGTGGCATGGCTGCCGACAAAAGTGAAAAGACAACCCAATTTTTTTTTTACTGAGATCCCGAATTTTTTGATCGAATGCCCCCAAAAATGTGAAAAATTTTCGCGTGCTTCGCCCGCGTGTAGTGGATTGGTGCTCTATATTATGAACCTGAACTTCAACGAAATTCGGGCAACTTTTTGAGATTCTCAAATTGGAAGAGTCCCGTACGCCTTTGGCTGCCGACAAAGTAAAATATGAATCCACGATATTCAGTGACAGGATCAGCGTTAATTTACCTTTCTTTTTACAACATGAAGTCACAGGGCACTGACTGATTTTACAGGGCAAAAATATCTCCGCCCTCAATAAATCCCACTGAGTTACGCCCCTGGTTGTCCTTTCGGGGACGTAGCTCCTTTGGGAAGCAGAACTCCTTGGGAGTAAAGTCTGTCAGTCATTCTCATATTGTTCAAGTGAGTCTTTACCCATGGGCTGCAGGGTTGGGCTTTTGCCAGAAAAAAGACCGTGACTGTTTTACCGGGACAACTGTAAAACCTAGTAATAACTGGTAATAAGTGAATGGTTATTACTGGCTAAACCCGGTAGAAAAGGGAAAAACCCTTTTCGGAAGTTGAAAGTGCGCAGTTGCCGTGTCCCACTTCGCATGTTAAACATACCAGTGTAGGCCTAGAGAAAACTTGTATATTCATTTCACTTTCTACACGGTTCTAGTTTGCATAAAAATGGAGCACTAAAATATGCCAAACACAGAATATAAACAGATAAAGGGTGAAAATACTAATGTTACTGTAGTAAGCCCAAACATGTGAAGTGTTTAACCATTCACACAGCAACTACTGTGACCCCTTTCCCCAATTGCCAATCAATTGACACACGGACACCTGCAGCTGCAGAAGCAAGGACCACTCCCCCTCCCAGGTAATGCACAGCCAAGAATCACATATACGAAGCAAAAATATCCCCCCAACGACGAAAGAGTATGCTTTGGCACGACGGCTGCTGTTTTCGGGAGAGATGCGTCGGACACGGGGCAACGTTCGGGGACGAGGGAAGGTGGACCACACCGGGCTCGGCGGATACATTTGGCAACTGGGGGTGAAGAGGTCCCTCACGGGGTCGCCATACCGGTGCTGAAACGCGCGCAGCCTTGCACACCTGGAGCGAGCGATGCGTTGGTTTGTCTCTAAGAAAAGTGCTACATCATGGCTTCCAGCGGGTCTACTATTCTGAGTTCGGGGTCTGGGCTCGTCTCCACCCGTGGACGCGGGAAGGGGGTTTCTTCTCTCTGAGTGCAGATGAATGTGGTCCCTCTGTTTTTGTGGCACTGATGCACTAGTGCCATTTACTTGCCTCAAATTATGCTACCTAGTTAGCTGCTGAAGAGCCCTCGATCGAAACAGTGAACAACCAAGCTAAACTATTCCAGCTCATATATATATATTTATATATATATATATATATATATATATATAGTATATGAATGAGTCAATCCAATGCTGTATTTAATAATCCAACACAGACCTTAGGCCATTTTCTTCTAACATAGACTCTTGCCTTATGTTAAAAGAGGATTATAATATATGAATGGTAAGCTTAGCCTCAAGCAGGATTCGAACCAGAGACCTCCCGCACACAAGGCGGATGCTCTGACCACAGAGCCATTGAGGCTTATGTGGTACAACGGACAGGAAAGGGACTCTTGTTAACTGGTCCACCCGCAGGTGCTTCAGAAGGCCCGAAGGGCTGGAAAACATGAGTCATCCGCACACCGATCCCTGCGACCGGAGAGCAAAAACCACAACCGACATCCACACGCCCGGGCCAGAAAAGGAGGCCAGAGAAAAGGGGTGGGGAGAGGCACAAAGCCCCCAGCCAACCGTCGTCACGCCCGCCACGACGGAGCAAAGCACCCCAAAACCGACCCACAAAGAGTCTCTGGTGTACCGAAGACCCTCAGAGATCATAGCTGGGCCATTCACGTTGAAGGTTTTTCGTTGGTATCGTTGATGCAGGGACCCTTAACCAGGGTGTGGATGCTACGGCAGGGACCCTTCTTCAGGGTTTACCATTTATTCCGTGGCCGGTGTCTACTTCGGTGGCTGGTCTTCATTTTGATGCTACGCCCTCATATGTTGAAGTATCTACAATCTTGGACAAAACTGTTGGGACACTTTGTCATAATATTCTTGAATCTCAGTTCTCAGGTTTACACGAAACCCCCGCCCCCTTCCAATGTTGCACAGAAAGAGTGACTGTATGCCATGAACAGGATAACTGTGGCACAGAAAGAGTGACTGTATGCCATGAACAGAATAACTGTGGTCAACATTGTGACGGGGAGCGGGGTGTCCCAACGAGTTTTGTCCAGATTGTAGTTTAAATTTTTTCCAAATGTCCTTTGTTAGTCCTTCCAGTGGAGTATTTCCGAGGTAAAGAGTGCCCTAATGAATTTTCTTGTTGGTCGGTCTTTGCTTTTGCACTTAGCAAGAAACTTTTTGTGTAAGTCCTGAAATTTCTGTTTGATAGGTGGTAGTCTTGCTATGTTTAGTACTGTATTTGACAGGTGTTGTCTAAGTGGTGGGCAATTCTACATGCCCGTCGTTGCGTGCGTTTGTAATTCTCCATGAGTGAGTTCTTCATGTGTATGAGTGCCGGTGCAGAGTATTCCACGATGGGTAGAGTCATGGTTTTGTAAATTTTAAAGTCGTTTCGGGAGTGGCAAGTGGGTTTTCCTTAGTACCAGCTAGTCTATAGAGTAAAGAGACTTGCTTACGCATTCTCGAGGCGGTGTCATTGTGGTGTCCAGTAAAGTCCAATTTGTTGTCTATGGTGATTCCCATATAAATTCGAATATATACCAGTGTTAATTCGATTTTATACCAGCATTAAATCAACCAATCAGAAAGGCTTTATATTTACTGGTTTAAATTCTAATGTATACCTGTATTACATCGAACTTATACCAGTATTAAATCAACCAATCAGAAAGGCTTTTAAAGTGAGTTAGCCGACTTTCCAAAAACTCAGTGACGTGTGTTGCAGACGAGATATGTTAGGGATAAATTAAACCGTGGTCATGTTCATTTGGTACGTAGCTCCTTTGGCAGTGGCGTACGCAGGAATTCTCTGAAGGGGGGGGGTGCAGTATGTTGTGTGATCGACGGCCTGGGGGAGGGGTTTGAGGATAGGGGGTGTCCCCCTCCCCTTTGAAAATTTTTTGAAAAATTAGATGTCCTTACATGCAATTTGGTGCCACATATACTACCTTTTGAAGTAAAATTTGTGTTACAAAATTTGTGTATTTTAAGGAACTCATAAGAAAAAAAAATTGGCATCTGAAGGGGGGGGGGCATGCAGTATGTTGTGTGATCGCCGGCCTGGGGGAGGGGTTTGAGGAGAGGGGTTTGAGGAGAGGGGTGTCCCCCTTCCCTTTGAAAATTTTTTAAAAAATTAGATGTCCTTACATGCAATTTGGTGCCACATATACTACCTTATGAAGTAAAATTTGTGTTACAAAATTTGCGTATTTTAAGGAACTCAAAAGAAAAAAAAATTGGCATCTGTGAGGGGTCCATGGGGAGACAATCCCTCCCCTTTGAAAATTTTTGAAAAATTGGGTGTCCTTACATGCAATCTGGTGCCATATTGCTACCTTTTGAAGTAAAATTTGTGTTACAAAATTACGTATTTTTAGGATTAAAAAAAATGGCATCCGTGAGGGGGCATGGCCCAATGAACCCCCCCCCCCCCGCGTAAGCCACTGTCCTTTGGGGAGCAGAACTCCTTAGAGAGCAAACATTTGGTTTTCACCCTTCGGATCTTCGTCAGAGAGTAGAGGGGACTTGTTCTTGGTGACCTTGTTCAGTAACAAGCCATAGCAAGCCACAGTGTTTTGCCCAGCAAGATTATTTTTGAGGCTCATCAGTAGCAGGGTATATTATAAGTACGCAATACTTTTGCCAGAGTGTCACGTTCAAGAAAGTACAATAATTTTCCAAAATGATTAATGGAATTCATGATAGGATCCCAGGAACAGTAATGAGTAAATGTAGTTCTCAGATTACCGGTTTAGGCCGATACAAGTTTTTGCAGCTGGCGTAAGAGGGTTCAGGCCCGTTAACAGACTTGGAGAACAGGGGGCCAAACCAAGCTCAGGAGGGGGAGATAAGTTTTGTTTAGTGGAGAAGCATAAATTTTCACATAATATCTCACCAAGTCATTGAAATATACAAACAGCGAGCGTCAGTGGCGGGGGAGGGGGAATGCAGTATGTTGTTTGATCGCAGGCCTCGGCAGGGGTCTAGGGGGTAATAATGTCTCCATCCCCTTTGAAAATTTTTGAAAAATTGGGTGTCCTTACGTGCAATTTGATGCCACATATGCTACCTTTTGAAGTAAAATTTGTGATACAAAATTAACGTATTTTAAGGAACTAAAAAATACAAAAAATGGCATCCATGAGTGGGTGGCATGCCCTAATGCCCACCCCCTGTGTACACTACTGCAGTGGCCAAGGGGGAGGGGGCTGGGGTATAGGCCCCCAAATTTCCGTCAAGCCCCTCTAAAAAATTTAAAGGTCTTGAGTTAAATGTCTAAATATCACTGACGGATTAGATCTATCATTGAAATTTCTACCATTCTAAATTCTCACGCATTTCAAATTGTCAAACTTCCCGATCTAAACAGGTTAGTAAGACTCTTAGGCTATAACAGGTTTTGTAGTTCCTTTTCGACGGAGCGACGTTTGTTTGATGTTCAGGTGATCTCTCATGTTGTCATGACAATGCTTTAAACACAATTGTGTTATAAAACTGTCATTTTTTGTCACTGTATTATTTCAGTCATCGATTGTCATGGGTCATCTACTGATATTTCAATGTAACCTCCACAATGTTTAAAATTATTATGCATTTAGAAATAATCATGTCCGATAACAATATGAATCACGCTACTCATAGCCAGGGATCCCAGAATCTGTGGTGGCAACAGGTAAAGCGTGATATCAAAACGGCATTTGCAACGAAAGGGCATAAACGTAGATCGATCAAAGGGCTCTCCACCTATTTATAATGTAGAAAAATTAACAGACTGATAAAAAATGTGGCAAAAGAGTGTATTCATTCGGTTTTGTAAGCTTTTAAAAACGACATTAAATGGCATTGATCCATGCATCTAGTGGCGAACGCGGGGGGAGGGATATTGGGCCATGGCCCCCTCACTGATGCCAATTTGTTTTTTTTTTTTTTGGTTCCTAAAAATACGTAAATATTTTAACACAAATTTAACTTCAAAATGTAGCCTAGGTGGCACCATATTGCATATAAGGACACCTAATTTTTCAAAAATTTTCAAAGAGGAAGGGGAGCCCCTCTCCTTAGACCCCACTGACTAAAGCCAATGTTTTCTTTACTTCCTAAAAATACGTGAATATGTTAACACAAATTTTACTTCAAAAATGAAGCATATGTGGCACTAGTTTGCATGTAAGGACACGTAATTTTTCAAAAATTTTCAAAGGGGAGGGGGCACCCCTCCCCTTCAACCCTCCCCAGGTCGGCGATCACACATTATACTGCATGCCTACCCCTTCAGAGAAATCCTGGGTACGCCACTGCATGCATCCGTGAGCATGCAGTAAATCCGTTCTTCCAACAACCCTGTTAGAAGTCTTTGGTAAAAAAAATTCTAGAAATGTCACGGATCGTTCACCTCATTTTTATTACCAGGATGATTTCGGGTGTTTGGATTTTCAGGAAAAAGTATGCACTCCAAAATTAAGGGTTAGGGGGTAACTCAGGTGTGGCCTTTTATATCCGGTACCAAAAAACAAGGAAAAGGTCCAGAACATGGTTTATCAAAAATATTACATAACTCAAATGAACTGAGTTTGCTATTGGCCCATGCCCTTAACCACCCTGGGAAAATCACCATGACGCGAAATGTTAAAATAGTCGCTCGTTCATTCGTATGTACCAAAAGCACGTGCCAGTTGCACCTTGGGTTCCTCCCCCCCCCCCCTAAAAAAAATAAATGTGCTCTTCCCCCAGTTATGAATTTCTAGCTACGTCACTGCGCCACTGGCAAGGATATAGACTTAGAAAGCTATAACTGACATTATCTGAGTTTGGGGAAGTAATTCAGTGGTATAAATTTCTGATTTTCTGCAGGCTCCATAATTTCTGAGAGCGTCTCATATCATGAGCTTAGTTTTCACATGACGACTTTATTTGTAACCCGCAAACCACATTATTGAGCATATGAAATAATCATCACCAAAGCAGCAACATACCACGATGTGTTTACCTCTAAATGCAATAGTAAGCCTATAATATACGGTATCTCTGATAGGTAGTCAATGTGTCATGGAAAGGGTGAGAAGTGATTTTTGGGATACTATAAATCAGCTGTGATTATGTGATCTGACACCTAAATAAGCTGTCAGGTTCTGTTGGTCATTAAAATTCAAATTTCTCTCATTGTTTGCAGATATTTGGCCAGTAGTCACAAAAAGAAAACGCTCGCCGTTTCAAGCATATTTGATTTATTCAACGTTTCCACAAATAGGCCGATTGATCTTCTGCGTAGACGTGATTCTAGAGAGACACCAAAATACATCGTTGCGAAGTCCTGTCATCTTTTTCTTATCTTTTGGAAGATTCTATCGTCATCATCTCCATCGTGGCAAACATATTTTGTAAGAAAAAAATAGTTTTGTCGGAGAAACTTAATGGGTAAAATAAAGAATGTAATCCCCTACGACGACCGTGAAGTCGCAACAACAAATTTCTTGTTTTTGCTCTTACGTAAGGCAGATTCTTCAATAAAAACCCAAACTTTTCCAACATTCCTTACAGAAAGCAAAATTGTGAAATCTTTTTCAATATAACCCCAAATTTTTCTGCGTGCTTCGAACGCCTTATATTTCGAGTTCGGCAACCCATTGCATCTGTCGGAACCCCCTATATCAGAATTCCTGTCCACGGGCCTATTCTTTATCCGGTTTCACCAGGGTCAATGGCAAAATAGCCCCCCCCCCCAAATATGTCCCTTCAACCGTGCCTGCCCTAGTTGATCACTATTATCTATCAATGAACTTCCTGTGCAGCTATCTTGAGATCAATATAGGAGAATCTTATCTGGCGTAATTACCCACACAACTATGTACCGTATCTAATGTCTTTCCGAAAATAATTTCGAGAAACGCGTTTCACACCTCTCACCAAAACCAAAGGTATCCCCAACACGTTTAGTTTTCGAGTCCTTTACTCACCCCACATCAAAACTAAGGACCTTAAAATCGCCTTCTAAAACATTGCCGGGCATTTTATTGCCGAACACCCGACACTCAAAACTCGGTTTCCGAAACCCCCGCTTATCGCCTACAAACCTGACAAACTGGGTACTACTTTAAGCTACTCCCTTTTATCCAGACATACTTTGTATGATGAGACAGACACTAACTCTGATCCTGATAAATTCCTTAGTCAAAACAATAAGTGATTTATTATCCGAAGAACCCGACATAACTTATAATATTTCCAATACATAATTTAATATTACCAATGTTATTATTGCTACTGATGAGACTCCCAAATTATCTTTGTGATCGAAACCCGTCTGTCAATAGCACATTATGCTATATCTTGCTACTATGCAAGGTCACAAACTTTTTCTTAACCCATAAAAAAGTATTTTTTAGGGTTTCTTGATATCTTAAACATAACTCTTATTCTCGAATTAATTACCGAGGTCACATCACTCCCTAACTCGTACCGAAAATTACAGCTTAAAGGTTACATTGATAATCTTTACTACCCATAACAGAGCATAATTATTAGCCATGTGAACACGTCACTGAATTTTTAGAGTCGGCCAACTCCATCAAAATGGTTGATTTAATACAGGTATAAACATGGGCGGCGATCCGTCTTTGAAAGTGTGTGTGCGTGGGGGGGGGGGGGTAGTCAGTGACACTATCTAAGCGAAGCGCCGCCATGGGTTGGCGCGGAGCGTACAAAGAAAATTTTGGCCAAATATAACCCCCAGATCACCGGAAATGGCCCTTTCCAGGCTTTGCTAAGTGACACTATGACAACAAGTATTTCCTTAAAAAATAGGCATATTGTATAAAGTCTAGAAAAAGGTAAAGTGTTCTGATTTCTGAATATAGTCAGTGGTACTACCTAAGCGGAGCGCCACGATCAGTTGGCGCGGAGCGCAGAAAATATTGGCCAAAAATACCCCCAGATCCCTGGAAATGGCCCTTTTCAGGCTTTGCAAAGTGACACTATGACAACTGTCAGAAGTATTTCCTAAAATAGGCCTATTGTTAAATGTCTAGAAACTAGGTACAGTTTTCTGAATTTCGGAAAAAGTCGCGGCACTATCTAAGCTGAGCGCCACCCTCAGTTGGCGCGGAGCGAGGAAAATTTTGGCCAAAAATACCCCCAGATTACTGGAAATGGCCATTTCCAGGTTTTGCAAGGTGATGCAATGACAACTGTGAGAAGTTTTTCCTAAAAAAAATAAATAGGCCTATATTTTAAAAAGTCTAGAAAAAGGTAAAGTGTTCTGATTTCCGGATCTGCCGGGTTGATTTCATGGGGGGGGGGATATAGTGTACAGTATCCCCCATCCAATTTCATGGGGTGATATATCCCCACCCCCCAGGATCGAATTAATACCGGTATACATTCGAATTTATACCAGTTTATATTCAGCCTTTCTGATTGGTTGATTTAATACCGGTATATATATTCAATATTTTTGAATCTATACCGGGACAAATTATATTTGCTAATAGTATAAATTCGAATTAATACTGGTTTATATTCGAATATATACCGAGATGGTATAGCTTCGATTTAATACTGATATTTATTCGAATTTATACCGGGATGAATTACAGTTAATACTGGTATAAATTCCAATTTATACCAGGATAAATTCTATTTTATACCGGTATATTTTCCTGCACTCTGATTGGTGAGAATATATACCAGTATAAAATGGAATTTATACTGGTATAATACTCGAGTTTAATACCAGGATAAAATAATGGTGTATTTGTCCAACACGGCTTTCCAGTTGGTTGCCGGGCCGGCAACCAACTGAGCTTAAGGCTCCACACCCCCAATAATTTCCCCATTGACTTACACACTTAATTAGCTCCGTTTCGAGGCCCCTGCAGCCTTCTCAAAGTTCACAGCTATTTCAAGCTACACTTCACATGAAAGCTGAGAAGTTTGCCAATCATGGCATTACAAAATTTTCTTACCATGACCGTTTAGATTTTGAGCTAGAAGGAGTTGAAGTTTTTGTGGGGTACACCCACCCTAGTTCTCTTCAACATAACAAAAAACGTCACTTTTTGATATGAATTTTAAAAACAGTCTAAATCACCTTCAATCCACCCCAAATTTTCAACATGTACACTTTGGCATGTTCTCTTTGAGATTCATGGAGTTTCATTAACCATTGGGCAGGTTATCATGACGAAATTTGGTCTAAACCCGAGTTAAAAGTACTACTTTTTGAGGGTGTAAATTTGACGTTCACGAACATTACTCTAATGGGGTTGTGAGGCCTTAGATACTGTCTAGTCAAGCTTTGCATTGGTACGTCCATGGAAGTACTACCTCGTCCGAGGTAGTACTTCCATGATATGAATGAGTCAGTCCACTGAACGCTGTATTTAATAATCGCACAAATTCCTTTTAGTAAACGTGAAAACTCCTTGCACGAAGATATGGGCTTAGAGTGGTAATTGTTTTATGGCAATTAAGTTAGGTTACTTTAGGTTGTTTTTTACGGAAAGGGCTTTGGTAGTAGAGTGAACATTCCTGGAGTGGGGCCTCGGGCTCAAGGTGAAATTCCTTTAGTACTAGGGCTGAGTAGGCCTATCCCTTGGACTAAAGGTGCAAAGTTCCTTCCACGGCAGTTAAGTGCATGGTTAGCCGCAGCGTGAAAGAGGATTGTGTCATGTAAAATGGTAAGGAGTTACTGTTATTTATATCGAAATTTCGTGTTGGTATCAAGTTATTGTGAGACACTTGTTCGGCAATCATAAAATCACGTAATTTCATTGTTAGCAACATGAATACCCGAAACACGAAAGAACTCTACAAATAATGGTGAAGAGCTTTTAGACTTAATAATTGTAACTGACAAGTTCAATAAAAAACAAATATCGACTCAAATCTTTGAAGAACCCAATCTAAGTGATCATTATGCTGTTATTACAAACTAAGTAGATAAAGTTAAATGTTCCTCAACTAAGTATTACAGAAATCTTAAAATTACCGACTGGGAGGGTTACAAAGAATTCTTAAATTTCAGTTTCATTCCATTTCATTTATTTTTTCTATACATACATGCATATATACATATCAACATACATACGTAAACATACAAAATTAACACAGAAACAATACATGATGTAGTATAAACAGGACACTAGAAAAAAATTTATGTTTATCTTTGCTAGTGACCTTACAAGAAAAAAAAAAACTAGCATGAACATCCCATTCCCACCTGCCAGCTTTACCTTCAAGCAAAACAAAACAAGAACAAAACACATATGCTTTCAGAAGGAAAGTCAAAATGGCATTTTCTCAGGCAGAGTAAAATCATCTGGGGCAAAAACTGCCAACCCTGCTGGGCTGTAATTCCCGAATCTGAACTCGATTCGCTCTTTTTGGAACTAGCAATCGGCCTGGAAAGAGCTGCAACCAGGAGCAAATTCGGAATCGATTCCAGCTTACGTGCCCACAATCAAATTACGTGAAGATTACTCCATACATAGTTGTTACATATGAATGGTCAGGGCAGTTAACCACATTTTTGGGGCAGGCAAGACCATAAATTGACTCTAAGCACAGACTGAATTACGGTGGGGACAAGAAGGGCACTTGTCCCCTCACTTTTTCTAGAGTTTGAAAAGATATAAAAAAAATAATAGTAAATAAAAATTAGCGAAAGGAAGCGAGACCATAGAAATTATGAGAAAGTTCTCAATGGTGTATTATATCATGACTAAATTTGCAATTTTAAAGGAAGGAAAACATTAAAATATAACACACAGTACCATAAAAATACTAGGGAGCTTTTCATCGGTTGACTAATACAATTAAGAACTTTGTCTAGCACCGACAATTTTCTTTCAAAACATGCTCCTACGAGCCACACTATTGTGGTTGAAAGCTTTGAAACAAGGGTCACTGACAGTACAAATGTACGTCAGTAAATGAACCATGCTCCTTGCAAACAAAATCTCAAATCCTACCCATGTATAAGAAATCACAATTTTCGATAATTTTTTCTCCGTGTTTCACATGAGCCCAATACAAATTGATGCCTCATAACTACTGCTATACTGCTGTGCGTAGGAAAACTTTGGTGGAATTTTTTCATTACTTCCTGTACAGCTGTAGGACAGCTTGAGTGAATTAATATATATTTCCAAAACCCCCCGCCTACACCTCTCGCGGTTCACTTTCCCCATGCACCAACTACCACCGTACTCAGCGACACAAGCGGATTAAGGGCAGGGCAACAGGGGCACGTGCCCCGGCCCCCCCCCCCCCCCCCACATTTAGAGTATCCTAAAATTTACAAAACTGTCGTAACTGTGATCCACAACCTTTACTTCTAAATTCTTAGTGTGTAACGTTGAAGTGATGCGTTTCCCAGGCTGCCAATTATGTATTTCAGTCTACTGTAGATCCGTCAATGTTTCACGGGGGTTCACCTATGGAAAAAAAAATTAGTCCACCCATATGGGCAGTAGCGTGGGCAGGATTGCATATGTTACCGTGACGAGATCAAGTTCTACTACCCCCGACTGATCCTTAAACCCTTGACTGACCTCATTTTGGTCTCAATTGTATGATTTCCTTAAATCTTCCCAATTTCACTCGACTAGACTTGGAGGTGCCCCGGGGGCACTGCGCACGCCACTGCATGAAAGCAATGCATGAGACGGGAACTTTGGGAAATGGAGTGATGCAGTGGGAATTGATAATTCATGGAAGTAAACTCATATAATGAGGATTAGCCAAGTTGTATAGCCTCGTTTCTCTTAACTGCTGTTTTGCTGCTTTGCTCGAGTACGCCACACGATGGAACATCATGGCTGTATGGAATGTCGATGTATGAGGAGGAATCCACCTAAATTATTGAATGCATCACGAACTGAACTGTGCTGATTATTGACTAATGTTCAAGACTGGTCTCGAGAGAAGGCGCAATATATAGAGATTGTTTGATCAAATTCCCGTTTCTTATGACGTCTTTACTATCAGTTGTCGCTTTATGAGGGCAAAACTGTAAAATATTTATTCCTCGCCGGCAGGAATCCATCTAGTCACGCTGGCATGAATAAAAATGTGTTTGTATAAAAAGAACTGTCCGTTTGGGAATAATATATACCTTGGGTGTTCCGGTACTGTATCAAGTGTTCCTAAGCTGTACTATAGGGCCCCCACACAATTGCGTGCCCCGGGCCCCCACACGCTTAGTCCGGCCCTGCTCAGCGAATAGACTGAAGGTTACTGTCTTCAACTTGCGATCATAATAAGATGGAGAAGCAGGATTATCTCAAGAAATAGTCTACTCTAGAATGACCTCAGAAACCGTCGAATTTAAGAAAAATGACTGGGGAAACTCTCAGTCCCCAGCCTCCAGCTCGCGACTTCCGCACTAGCGGTTGAAGGCTTCGCAGCGGCTTCACAGCTTTCCAAGATGCAAGCTTCGATGAAAATTACTTCCCTTGCATTTTAACGGCCGATGCCCATGACCATGCCATGTAAAATTACCCATAAAACATTTAACTGATTTTTTGAAGTACCATACACTTTATAACCTTCAAAATGAACACTACCTTTTTTCACCCTCATAAAAAAAAATTGGAGGGACTTGTCCAAGACCATCGACAAAATGAAACATGAAAGAAATAAGGATAGAGCAGGATGTAAGTTTCTTCATCCTGCTCTATGGAAAGAGCAAGCACCTGGGGAAAGGAGGAAAAATTTTATGTAATGAACAATCCTAAATTTACATTTAAAACTAAAGACAAACATTAGGCTGCAATTGAATGTCCTAAACGCTGTCTCAACGCTGTTTCCTTCGGCGCGCTTCGCGCGTACCCGTTTTACATATTTAATAATGATTCGGGGTAATCTTGTAGAAAATGTCGCTTGTCATAGCTTCGTACAAACCCCATGGCCGTGCACAGCAGTGGGGAAGTTCCCCTCTCTCACAGAAATAATCAAACCAAAATTTTTATCACCATCGACCTGTCAGTCTGTGTAAAGTTACCAACTTTTTTATTTTTCTTGCCGAAGGCAGAAGGAATCTATGCAATCACCGCTGGCGATTGTGTGTGTGCAGTTAAGTATGTGTGTCTGTGACGCTTTGCTGGTTAAACACGATATCTCGCGATAGCAATGATGGATACTTCCATGAATGTAGAATTATAATATTAAGAGGAAGATCCCTATTGGTGGAGATCAAAAGTCATGTGAGGTCAACAGAGGTCAAAAACCGAAAACCTTGTAAACACGATATCTCAAGGCAGGAAGCATGGATGATTTTCATACTTGTGAAGTGGATGTGTTACAGTCAGAAGATGAACCCTATTGACTTTGGAAAAGGTCATAGGTTATCTGATGTCACCAGAGGTGAAAATTCGAAATTCTTTGGCACGATATCTCAAGACAGCAATGGTAGACGATCTTCACACTTGGTATATAACTTAATCTTATTGAGAGGAAGACCCTTATTGCTTTCATTATGAGTCATAGGTCATTTGAGATCATCAGAGGTCAAAAACCGGAAACCTTGAAAAAATACGATATTTTAAAACAAAGATGATGGATCCTTTTTCACACTTGGCATATAGATGTGTTACTTTAAGAGAGAGGGGCCCTATGGGTTTGTTGGAGATCAAAGTCATATAGTGTCATCAGAGGTGATACCACAATAACCTCGTAAACTAAATAGACAGTGGGCGGTACATCCAAATTGTGTCCTGCGTTTCGTGACCGACTTGAAGTTGGGACTGATTTTCTTTACCATTGTTAAGACAAAGTTAAAGAGAAAAACGTTAGTATTTTTTCTCAGGTATAACTGTTTTAGTATTTCTTAGTAATAATTCAAATTTGAATTACCTAATTGTAAACACGTGTAAATGATGCTGTGACTGTAGCATGATTAGAAATACTTTATGTTTAATGAGCTCTTGATGGCGTAGTGGATTGGTGCTCGGTTTTCAAACAGACGGCCCGGGTCCAATCCCTTCTAAGACATGTACTTTTTTAATGGAGTTGTTATTCAATTTTTGGTGGGTTTTAAAGGTCATGTGAGGTCAGCAGGGGTCAAATCGTGAAAACATAGTAAAAAAAGACGTACTCAAGAAGTAAAAATCTGAGGTTGAACCTCAGTGTAACAAAGCACCCCTTTCGGAAAGGTATCACTGAACCTTTGGGCTTTCTAGCTCTGGTTCTGATTGATTAGATGCAACTTGCAAAGCACGGAAAGTGCTATTTTCGGTACCGCAATATGGGAAGGCGCTTAGCGAAGTGGGGGGGGGGGCAAGAGATCTTAGGAGAGAGAATTTTTACAGTGTGTGGTGAAATTTGGTGGGCTTTGAAAGACATTTTCGACAAGAAACACATGTTATAGAGTTGGTCTTTTTATGATCTTTTGAATTCTTACCCTTGAAAGTCACTTACGTGAAGTGCGCGGTTGGTACAGCACTATCCGCATCTATCAGCAATCATCGCACGTAGATGGTTCTCTTAGTATACATTTTTGTGAACAGTTGAGTGGAATTTGGGTTCCAAGTCCCTTACTGTCCCCACCATCGTCCATAGTACCTACTACAAGCCCTCTGTATCATCGAAAATGGCCGTTGGTTAGTCCTGTTCAAGCTACTGTGAAATGTGGTCAAATAGTGATATACGTGTCATATGATTTGTGTTTTGTTTAAATGCACATTAAGTGCTACTTGGAAATATGCTTCTTTCTAATGCCAACATTTGCTGTGCATAGCCCAAAGCTTCCGAGTGATTCGTCCCGGTCATAACTAGGGCGTTGCTCCTGGACCCATGCCATCTGGAGAAGTGCTAGGCGCTTTTGTGGCGCCTTCGGCACTGTTGAGTCATTCCAACTTATACAGGAAGAACGCCCGGCTTCTTACTTATTTTTCATAGGTAGCCCTCGGCTTCAGTCCTCCTTCACTATTTGGCCCTATCCCCTCAGAAAGTTTGAGAATCACTGGTTTAGGTAAACCGAGGGATGAGAAATTACTTCCGGTGCCCTTAAGGAGAAAAATATTTCGTTTATACCAAAATATGTCGTTTATTTCGAATCATTATTTTGTTTATTATGCGAAACAATAAATGCGAGATAGTTATTCCGTATAATAATGGCAATACACCAATCAAAGTAAATACGTTCTCTCAGGAAGCTGAGCACTTTGTCCGAAGTTTTAGTAATAACCTTTTCACAAGTTTGCCTTAGAAGAGCTTATTTTCGAAGAAAAGAGTGAATTTCCTGCATGAATAGGCAAGCTCAAGTTACATCCCCCTACCCCGTTCGTTCTCTTACCCTTGACCTCGAAGAGTACCCTCATTATTTGCATAGTCTAAAATGCAAAAACATCAACAAAGACAAACTTTTAAGACTGTTCTTTTGGGGTGAAATGCTTATCATTTTTATGTACAACACTAATATAAAGTCAAAGCCTGGTACAAACTTCCTGAAACTCCGCAGGCAAGGCGCTTGTGGTCTTGGATCCCAACTTTCAACATTGAAGAGTTAATGCTTTCTTTTAAGTACGTTCACCAACTTTCCAAATGCATATCTGTATTCTCAATCTTCTTCAACAGGATGGATCGGTTCAATCGGTTTCGCTTTGAATTCCCTTTCAAGTCCACTTACTGTCATCGTCGAGGGTTATATCGGATACCGTTTGACGGTAATCGTCGGAATAGTGTT
>WURT03659001.1:0-18347 GCA_009936505.3 Holothuria glaberrima
TCAGCCTCTGTGATGACGTCATCGTCGGTCTCAAATCACATTTGAGACCGGGGCACCCTCGCATTTATCCCCTAATTTCAAATCCTGTTCCTTTAATTACTACAAACTGGAAAACAACAAAACCCTGACAGATAAACAGATTCCAGCAATTGCTCTCCCTTGCTCCCTCTTGTATTTCCAAAACAAGTATTTGATTGATAGTTTGGTTGTGCTGACAAAGATAATCAACTAAATGCTTTTCTCTGAAAAGTAATAGTTATAGAACAGTGTTTTTAATTCTTACCAATTTCTTCCACAAATTGATCAACTGTCTGCTGTGCCCGAACTGAAGATGCAACATAAATTGTTTCATGCCCAATAGCGTTAGTCACAAAAGCTTTCAAAGTTTCCACAAAAGGTCTTATTAACTTTGGATCAAAGATGACATCTAAAGTGGAAAACAAAACAAACAATGTAAAACACCTTCATTTTGCCAAGTGGGTACAAAAGGGTAAATCATCCACAGAAAACAAAACCTGGTCACTATCCTCGCTTAATACATTTTTTATTTTGCAATGCAGCAACTAAGATGTTTGCGCAAAACACCACCTCACATTTACCACAGTATGTCTAGACATTTATATGGTTTATTCCAAATGCTCACAACATCATGAACCTTCAACCAATGTTTCCCTCCAATGACAGTATACAAAGATGACCTCATTTTTAACAGTAATCAATCAACACAGAATTAAGCATCTGAACATATTTTAAGGATTATTTATTACTTAATGACTTACCATTCATTTTGGATCAATGTTAGACCTCCATTTCAACAGAAATCAATCATAGCAGAGTCTAGCATCTTGACACATTTAAAACAAATGATTACTGTATGAAAAAATGATGTAAGCAATAGACATTTGTTTATGTTTGTAATGTGGTTAGTAAGTTAGAGTATTAAGTGTATTCTATGAACTTATCTTTTCACCAAAGCTGAACCTCAGCTGCCTCTTCCCTCAGAACATAACTCAAGCAATTACTTCAGTAATCAAGATTTTCTGGAGATGTCCAAAAATAGCAGTCAATTCTCCAGATGATAAAATGAGGAACTTTGAAACAAATCTACCTTGTTAAACCTGTAGTTTTGTGATTACCAAGTAATGGTAAAGGTCTCAAGAAATGGCACTGATTCTATGGCTGAGTAGATAAGGGCAGTGACATTTGAAAGAGATGAAGCTAAGCAAACAGGAGGTTCAGGGTTAAATCCCTGGCTGGGTCTAAGTAAGGTGGTTTATTTACCCAAGAACAATCTATGGTTTTCACCTCTGGACTGGCCTTTCAATAGAAGCCACAATTTGACATTAATTGCTCAGTCGGTTAATAGCCATCCATGTCATCTGATTACAAGTTTTTTTTTTTTTTTATGATAAGCCTGGATTTCGTAATTTGATTCAACATAGGACTGATACTGATGATGCCAAACCTTTAAGGCAAAAGCCCTATAAGTTATCTCATCATAAACGGGAAAGTTTAAAAAGACAAAATAAAGAAATGCTTGATAATGATATTATTACCTCATGTAATTCACAATGGGCAAGTCCAGTTCCGATAACCAGATGGCACTTATTGATTAGCGACTGATTATCGCGCATTGAGTGCAGTCACAAAGCCCTCATGTTATCCAATACCTACTATTCACAATGTATTACATTCTCTTTATGACTGAAGGGTATTTTCTACACTACATTTTAAAGTCTGGGTTTTGGTATGCAATCAACCATTCATCCTGATGATCAACCAAGAACTGCTTTTGTGTGTGAAGAAGGGGTATTTCTATTCAAGAGGCTTCCTTTTAGATTAAAAAATTGTGAACCAAAATTTCCTCATTGTTGTGCTTAAACCTTTGAATAAAACTTCACGTAGGCAGTATTACCTGTACATTGACCATATTTTTGTTCAGTCCCCTACAATTGATGATCACTTCAGGGATTTAGATGCAGTCCTTTACTGTTGACAAAAAGCATAACCGACTGTGAATCCATGTAAATGCCATTTACTTTTTAGAGAAGTTTAATTTTTTGGATATATGGTGAGTGGTCAAGGTATTCAAACAGATCCAGACAAAACTAAGGCCATATAGGATTTCCCTACACCTAGTAATAGGAAATCCCTTGAGCGACTTCCCGGCCAAAGTGGATGGTGTGCCAGGTTTGTACAAAATTATGCAACCATTGTTGACCCTCTGAATAATCTGAGAAGGAAGGGTGTCCAGTGGCAATGGAATGATGGCTGTGTAAAGGCATTTAATCTGCTAAAAGAGGAGATAGCTAAGTCCATTTCCCTTCCATGCCCAAATTTGAAAGGGCATTCAAAATCTATACTGATGCTAGTGAGGAAGGTTGGTATATGTATGCACTGTTCTTGTACAATTACTGTATGCTCAGTAGCTGCTGAAGCAAAATTGGGTTATGGCTTTTGCATCTTGTTCTCTTCATTCGGCAGAAAGAAATTATTCAACAACCAAATTACAGTGCTTAGCAATGGTGTGGATGTTTGATAAGTGGCGCCCCTACCTTGTATGTTGTGAAACCACTGCGTATACAGATCATCAGGCTTTCATTTGGTTAGTAAGAGGGAAGGCACTCAAAAGGAGGCTGTTATGCTGGGTGCTAAGGTTACAGGAGTTTAAGTTTTTAATCTAGTATAGACCCAGTGCAGAAAATTTTGTTCCTAATGCTCTGTCTAGGGCATTTGTAAATGTTATTGATTATGATCAAAATATTTGCTTTCATCCAAATTGTAAAGGTGATCTCTCTCGTCATGTTAATTGGATCCAGTGTAAAGGATGTGAGAAGTGGTTTCATTGGTTGTGTTTGGGTCTGTGTAAGGCAGAAGTGGATGCAATTGAGGAGTATTATTGTGATAATTGCATAACAGACACATCCCTGAGAGGTGCAAACATACAACATCATGAATCTGTGTTGACTCTTCCTGAGAGAAACATTTTTTAGTAGTCCAACAAAGAGATTCAGAGTTGTTAGAAATATGAAAACAAGCAGTGAATACAACTTTAAGTAATGGGACTCAAAAGTTTTAGGTGGAAAATGATATGCTTGTGCTAAGGGAAGATTTTCCAAATGCCAAAGTAGTTGTACCATGTAAATTAGTAAATGAAGTTATTGCACATTATCACTCAACTCCTACCTGTCCCCACTGAGGTATTAGGAAAATGATTTCAAAGGTAAGAGAGCACTATTGGTAGAAAAAAATGGAGAATGATATTGAGGATTTTATTAAGAAATGCAGACAATGCCAACTGTTCAAACCAATATATTGTAAACCACAAGGATTCATGGAAACAACAAGTAGTACTCATCCTTTGGACATTATAGCTATGCAGAGGCACTGGAATGATTTTAAAGTGGTACAAGAGAAACTGGGTCTGGAGGTGTCTAATATGGGGGAGGAGTCTAAGGGGAGAAATTTTTGAATTATTCCGTATCCTTAGATGCATTCTGGTGCTTTATTTGTCAACTTTTGAAGTAACTCACTACATGGCACCCTAACAATAACACTTTAGGCTAGCATCGGAGAATGGGAGAATACTTGTTTTGTTTTGTTTAATCTTCACTTTTCCTTTTTTTTTTTATTCGTTTGTTTAACATTCACTGAAAAGTGGTACGGCATCTGTTGTACCTGCCACTTCAACGCCTCTGTAGCTATGGACCTTCTTGGTCCCTTTCCTGAGAGTACAGAAGGTAACTTGTTTCAGTAGTTACAGATCATTTTTTCCAGAGTTTCCTTTTTGAGCAACAGGAAAGGTTTTGGCAGGGGTGTTAAGACACTTCTATTGAACATGGGGTAGTTGTAATGTTCTACTCTCTGATAATTGACTGCATGGTCAAGTGGTTAGAGGCTCTGTTTCTAGTTTCAGTCAGCCTAGCTCAAGCTGCTAGAAATTAAACTAGAGAGAACACGCGTGGTCAGTCTCCTACATGAATAGTCACATACCAGCTGGCATCACTGAAACATTCAAAAATTAATCTGTCTAGTCCAGCATGTGTGGCAGCCAAAAAAATATTAAATCCTGTTTTTTTTTTCTTTGCACACGAAATGAGCAGAGGTGAAAAGTGTAAATACTATCTACAACCCTGTTAGGCTAAGTATGGCCCATTGCATCATAAGATACACTGAGTCAGGGGTGGGGAACCTCCCCCTATGGGACCTTTTGATCTGCCCCCCCCTCCATGCAATTAATACATGTAGTTTCAGAAGCATAAGACATGTAGTTAATATTAAGGTATTAATCCACCGTATATGTTGCTAAACCATTAAGGGTGGACTTCAAAATTTATCTGTAAGTAGGAAAATTGATGATACTAATTTTTGGAGGCACTTTGCTATTACAGTGGATTCCAGGAAACAGAATCCCTCGCTTCCCCTGAATGGGTTGATAGTAAAAAAGTTGATAAATTTAGCGAAGTAAAACAAAGAGATAACAGGTATAAAATGCCTTCAAAAATGCTATATTTCTACTGTGCTTTGAGCACAATGTTCACAGCATTTTGTTCACCAGAACAAGAGATTTGAAACAGTGCACTTTTTTCACAACTGTTTTCCCAAGGGAAACTGGGCCCATGCTCTATAAGACATGGTCTTCACATTTTATGGTGTCATTGGCCAGAGAGTGGTATTACAGCTACCAAATGTCCCATCATGGGAAAAAGGTTCCTCACCCCTGCACTTAGTGAAAGGAATTAGTAAACGATTATGCATCCAACTGTCTGAAAGCTGGCAGCCAACATCAGTAATAACCTGTCTACATTCTCTGGAAGGCTGTTCCAAGCCATAGCAGCTGAAACAGATCAAAGACTGACATAAACTAAAGAAACAATGGTATCATTCCTTTCCACCTGCTACTCTTGAATACAATTATTTTAAAAAAACTCTTACCTGCTGCCAAAATGATGTCTGGAGAGGCACTGATTTTAATTTCACTGTTCTTTTCCTCCCAATCAAGAGAAGCAAAATGAGTCCTTGACCTTTTATTCAAGTGTTTATGCACGTTTTCTGACTTTTCCTGTTTATTCCAAGTTTTTAAACAATCCACAGCTTTTTTACCAACAGTCCTGTGGCCATCACCTTCAAATAAATTACAGTCTACATCAGCATCACCTAGATCACTAGCAGCCATTTTATATATACTGCCCTCAATATTCCTCCTTTCTAAACTGTTATCATTAATTTCCACAGCTGCTTCTTCATTGTCATTCAAACTTGACTTCATTTTATTTTTATAACAGCTTAATATGTTCCCATCTTTGGTTTTATCCATTTTTCTATTTTTCATCACATTACAAGCTCTATCCCAATTTTCTGAATCAGAGTTGCTGACTTTTTGGAAACATTCTTCACACACTGTGTAATTGTCACAATTTCTAAGTCTCAAGTTCAAGCGGAGATTATTGCAAAGAGATTGAAGGACTTTTACATGCCAATCTGTAAAGATGTATTCCTTAATCTCACATGACATGCTTGCTACCAATCCTGTGAAGCCTAACCCACAGCCTAACTCCAGGACACACCTGTATATATAAGAAAAAAAATGTGGGGACTAAGAGGGACAAAAGAAAAAAAAAAGACATGGAAGTGCAGATTACTTGGTGAATGGGAGGGATTGGTTAAAAGATTTGATTTATTGGAACAAAATGAACCTGATACCTTTTTGATATATGCAGAGTATATTATATGCTCAAATAAGTAGGATTAATTCAAAAACATGAAAATTACATCATAAAGAAGTGAACTTTACTACAATGGTAGAGTTACATGAGTTTTTTCAAAAGGGACCACAGATGACAGACCCTTGATGTAGAGGGGTCTGAAGGTTGATGGGTTGGTCAAAGGGTGGAGAAGTTAGTTAAGTTTGTGTCCTTCTGGGGACCTATAGTAGGTCCTAAAGGGAGCAGAACTCCTTCAGAAGTAAATGCTTGGTTCCACCAGAGAGTGGAGGAGACTTTGGAAAAAGTAAAGTAACGTAAGATTTTTCAATCTAAAAAGGAGAAGAAAATTACTGCCAGCAAACTGCTGGCTTAAGAAAGACAAAACCACAACGCTCTACAAAGGTATGTGGAATTTTTGTTGTATTTCAAAGACAGTATTTTCCAGTATTTTTAATCCAAATTTGTGAACAGTAAATTACCTCATTGCAAGTGTGTTATATAAGACATTCCTATGTTAAGGTAGTACTTACTGATTTTTAAACTCTTCCTTGTTCTCTAAGATCCATTCAGCTAACCAGAATGCTGCTGGCCATATCTGCAAACCAGTTGTACCATTGGAGAGCATGTAAACTGACTCCTCCAAGATAAGCTCTTTACCATCTGGCTAAATGACAAAAGTTAAAACTACTTTCAGAAAGGAATTTCTGAAGCAAATCTTTCTTCAAAAATTACAACTGCAGAGTCTCAAGACTTTATGGAGGAGTTTCAACAATAAATGACAACTTAAAGCAATTTTACACGATGACTTGGGGTAACAAAAAGTTGACTGCATTCTGACAGAAGTTTGCACAATTAGCTACTTCTCTTGTCAAATGATTCTTGAGGACTGTATCCAACACATGTGTCTAGCATTCAACAAGTAGCAATCACATAGATATTCTAGAAGATTTAAACCTTACAACATACTTCACTTCTCATGTCTTTCAAAAGAGTAAAAATTAAACTATAAAACCTCCCTTCTGCAGCCCTGTGTGGTATTATCAAACTACTTTGAGCACAAATGAAAATACTGTTATGTCAGGCTAGCATATACAGCACAGTGATACATGCAATGCATGCCTTCCCTCTTAAACTTCATTTTGGACGGTAGGTCCAAGCTCAAAGATGAAACATTTATCATCCTGCTATCCTCAGGCATACTGTTATGTGTGGCAAAAAACTAAAGCTATTCTTAAATCCCTTGGAAGTAACCACATGATACGAACATGTGCTGTTCAAACTAGCGATCCCCTGCTTTGGAGAGAAACAGCTAACTGCCTTTGCTAACTGCCTCATCACTCGGAGATCTTACTCTGTTTCTGCTCCTGTAGATCAGAAATAAGATCTTCTAAACCATTTTATCCTACTACTTACCAGACAATAGACCACTTTATTTCTAGTTGCACTTAACAGCAACTCTTAAATTACACGGTTCCCCTGGCATTCTTTTTGTGAGGTGGCCACCTCACAGATTTTGGTTACCACCTCACAGAAATTTGCTATAATTGTCTCCTGTGCTGCACTAGCTGTAGAAGTATTTATAGTTTTCCGTCAATGATGGTGCCAAAGCTGGCACCATCATACCCCCTGGACTAATACCACCTCACACCCTCTCAAATATAGGGAAAACCCTGAATTACATTCCTGAAACTCCCTTTATAACAGAGAACCACACAAATTATGTGCAGTGAACTTTGGACTGATAAATAAGGTTTTTTTAATGGAAGATGAACTATTTTGGCTTCACAAAATCACCCTGCACCTTCCGAGTGAAAACATGAAATAAAAAATGAAAAACTTCAAACTTCACATCATTTCTCTGCGGTCTGAATTAAATTTGCCTATGGAAAGACTGTCATACAGAAAATACAGTTCACTTCAAGAGGACTGATCTAAATTCATAACACTGCTCATTTCTAATGATCACAAAGGATCGAATGTGAACTTATCACAATTGTGTTAACATTTAAATATAAATGATGACCTGATAGTTGTGATGAAAGTCCATTATTTTAACTATTAAACCAAAAACTTTGAAGACTACTTTTTAAGTCTTATGACATATAGGTTTGCTTGTTCTTATGTTCTTAGAAATTACTACTCAGTGTGATACCTAGCTTTCATTTTTTTTTTTTTTTTTTTTTTTGTGGCTTTGGCTATTACTGGAAGAAATGTTCATTTCCCATGTTTTCTTTTACAGAAAAGTCAAATATCCCTTCAACTGTTTCAGTTTTACTCCACATTCTAAACTTCCCCCAAAGGATTCCAGAATCCTGATTTTTTTTTTTCTCATTTAATTGGGCCTCTGCCTCACCTCGAGGGGTAAAGACTCAGCCTAGTAACCGCTGACTTGGAAATTTAGCCAAGGGTGCCCTCTTTGGGCTATTACATGAAATCTAATCATTTTGCAGAGATGCCATGCAAACTTGACATTAACCTTTTTCAAAGAATCATTTTATCATTGTGCATGTCTAACTATAACAATTCAAGTTATGTAGGCTATCCTAGGACACACACACTGAAATAATTGGCTTAGGTCTGTTACATTGCAAACCATATCAGCACATGGTTGTTAGCTGGTCTGAGTCTCAGAGGATGTGACCTTTGCCTCGATCAGGAAGTGTGTTTGTCTAGAACATAAACATGTTGTCTTTAATGAGTTCACACAAAACTAAACCAAGTATAACATGTGTAAAATATTAGAATCTGTGCCTAACATCAATCCCTTCATATACTGCTGCAGTACTATGATGGGAGATTGATATTTTCTGACAGAGATCATTCCTAACCCAATGCTCACATATATCCACCATTAAAATTTGTTCAGTTTAAAGCAGCCTAAACCAACTGAAGGGAAAATTTTATGTTTAAGTTTGACCAAATATCTGAGACATAAGATAGCTTGTATCATTCATTAATTAAGGGCAATTTTTGTCATCCCAGACACTTCCAATTCTCCCAACTAAACAACTTGTAGCTCCTCCCATATCAGTGTAATGCTCCTCCTTGTGCAGACACAAACATATTTTTTTGCATTAGGCCATGTCCTGTTGAGCATACAAGGCTATAATGTGTAATCCAAACACCCTCTCTGCATTGTGTGGAATGTGAGCTTTAGTGCATCTTTTGAATTTTCAAACTTTGATGTCAGTCGAAGAGCAGTCATCAACTGAGAATTTTGATACCCCCACACTAAAAATACACTTTGGGGGAAATGAGTGGTTGTCTTTACAACATGCAGCCTTCTAAATAAACTCTTACAATAGCTCTTCTTCTCAACCATACCACACATTACAAAATATATGTTGCATCATTTGAAAATTTCAAAGTTTGAGCCAACGTATTCAGGAGCAACAAGGCAGTTAATTTATTTCCCTGCAAACATTATTTCTTGAAGATAAAGTTACCCAACTATTATATTTTGAATTGGCAACCATTCTACATCTAATGATCATGGTTTAAAAGTATGAAAAATCCTGTACCACAAACGCAATCATTTCCCCTTAATGAGTATGTTTATGGCAAAATAGTTGGTACGTTGTGGTAAGTTGATATAAATTGATATGAAGCAGAGCTGATATGACAATTAAAGACACAACACAAGGACTACCCCCAACCTTGTAAGAAAAACTTACCAAAATGAAAGTTTTGTAATTTATTTCTTGGATGGCACTCTGTGCAGATATAAGGGTTGTATAGGTTTCATATATGACATCTGCTACCTCAATATTGTTATCTTCAATCTGTAACAAAAGAAGTTTAGAACAAAAGTCATGCTCGTAGATAATTTTGATGACACATTGTTTTCTTAAAGAGAGAAGGCAGTCCCCCCGAGATTATTTTCAAAAATTTGCTGAATCTTACTGATCTCCTCTTATTTCTCTCACAAGTATTTTCATAATGTTTCTGTGTAAAATTATTGAATATTGAGGGTAAACCAATGAGTTATTCTGCATAAATTTAGGAAATAAGTAACAAAAATATTGTCACATGATTGATAGGAGCCATTCCTGATCTAGTGTACCAGGGTACACTACTTCAAATCGGGGGGACTGCATTTTCCCTTTAAATCTGAAGGTAATACACTGAGACCTAAATGTCTGAAAGGTCAACACAGATAGTGAATCTAAGTTGTGGTAAGCAGATTATTTCTTTACAAGTAAATGTACAACAAAGAGTATGTCAATGGTTATGCTTACAATACTTTTAACGACATTCAGCCATTACAAAATTGTGTATATCTCAGTTACGACTGAGAAACACATTCACTCTAATGTAAATTAAATACTTATGCTTCTAAAAGAATTAAAGGTGGAACAATATAAAAAGAAAAGTACTCCATGCAGTGTTTTAGCCATCCCCTATTTGTGCGACAATGTCGCACAAAAAAATTTGACAAGCAAATTCTATGCAGGTGTAAATTTTGACACAATCAGCCTCACCAGAATAATTTTGCCAGTTCCTTGCTGCCAGCTTATCATATTTGTCTGCTTTAATTGCGACAGGGTTTCCTAATTCACAAGCCTTCATTTTAACCTTCGAACCCCACTACCCTCCTTTCATCTCGAAGTTCAGAATGTAGACTGATTCCGTGCATATGGTCCTGCTTACTCCATTCATAACTATACGATGATACTATCACAACTTCACCCACAGTGCAGGTACTGTATAGTTCATCTGCCCATGGAGCGGGCATGTGTTTCTCTTGTGCAGGTCAGGTACATTCATAATACCGACAGCACTTTTCAAATTACAAAACGTTTCCAAAGAGGAGGGGGACAACCCCTTCCCTTAGACCCCTCCTCCAGGCCACAGATCAGTAAATGTCGTAGTGAGAAAACATTCTAGCTAAAACACTGACTCCATCATAACCATATACAAACAGTCATTAGAGTGAAACAGTTAAGAAAATGAAACAATAAAAGTTAATTTTTCCATGACAGAAATTATTTTCCTACAAGACTTTCACTCCTTACAAGAGTACCAAAGTAAAGATCTTGTATAAATTGACAACCATATCTTACAAGTTGTATCCAATTTTTCACAAACTTCTGTTGGTAGTCAAATGCCACAGGAAATTTCTTGCAAATGTCTGATCTCACAGTCTGAAAAAAAAATCAAAACCAGGTTAATTTGAAATTAAAAACATTAACTATCCAATTTAATTTCCTCATCTACCTACCCTTTCTCCATCTTAAACTTTTCCTTTGAGGCTATGATGAGATTGTAATCAACTGAACACATACTGTAGCAATGGTATCCAAAAAATAAATTTCAGAGAAAAATAATGTAATTTAAAATTAGATGCAAATTATTGATTAGGGAGCCACAGTGAGAAACATATCAACATTTTAATGGAAAGATACTATACTGTCATAAGCAGGTTATTATGTCATTTTGAGCCATGCTGTCCCAAGATGAAGAGGTCTGAAGGTTAAGAGGTTGGTCATGTCTTCGTGTCCCTTGGGATGTAGCTGCTTTTGGGAGCAGATCTACTCTTGCAGGAGTAATGCTTGGTTGTCACCCTTTGGCTCTTAGTCAAAAGAGTAGAGGGGACTTTGGAAAAAGCAACTTGAAAGTATCCATGACAACAGAATTCATATCAATTCCCAGATTTAAACTCATTTTACTTGCTACTACATGCCTCCTTTGTTTCACCTGTGATTTTTAGTCATAGAATGTAAATTTCCTCATGAGAGGTCCTGTGCACAGAACGAGTCGAAATTTACACTTTGTTCAATTTGAGAGCAACGCAAACATGAAGGAGCACTCAGGTGTGTAATGTCCACTTTGGACAGGAAACCTGCTGGCCCATAGCAAGCTGTTGATGTTTTATACTTCCTCCCTGCATTCTGCAGAGATGAGTTTAACATCTGTAGCCTACTGTATATATGTACTTATCTTCGTGGAGGCTACAATAAAAGTCTATTTGAATTATCGTCAGGTGAAACATTTTCTGGCATGAAGAATATTAGACTAGACTGTACTTAGTAGTTACTCAGTTATTGATGCAAAATAACTTTCATACTAGCAATGTTTAATGTTTGCCAAGAAATAAAAAAGGATATTGAGAAGATGGGTTGACAAAAAGTTGGTTTTTAGATCAAAGGTAGGAACTTGATTAATGGTCCAACTTTCTGGCCACGCGATGTTTAAGAGGTATTTTTTGCACATAAAATAAAATAAAAAAAAAACGGCTTGTGTTGGAAGCTGAGTGTGTTGTAGGCTGTAATGCTAAGTCCCAGTTCAAATCTCCCACCTCCGAGTCTTAGGGATTTTTTGTTAATAGGGGGGCCGAGGAATTTAGTGAAAACTTTTATACAAATTTTAATTGAAATTAGGGCTACTGCAATTAAATTACTTATTACAGATGGAACACAATAAAGGGTTTCCGTAACTGAAAAAAGTTGTGGGTATGCCGAGGCAGAATTATTCTACCGCCCTAACACATTTTTGGTCGGGAGGGGGGGTGGCTCCAGCAACTCAAACTAATCCCTACGACGAGGATGTCTTGGCGGTGACATATGCCTGAAGCCTGGAATGAAATAATTCTGTGACCCCAGTCCATCTTTGCTACCTCTTCAATTATTAAATCATACATTTCATGCATATCAATATAATCAAAGCAAAGAAAGAACATTGCAAAATTTGAGGAAGCCTATTTAATCCAAGATGAATCATTTCCCCCTGTTCTGAACATTGGGCTTGAGGGATTTTCTCCTTTTAAATTGCCCATGTTCTAAATTGGGACCGACCCCAATTCAACCCACGGCAGTATATATTTATCGTACAAGGGGAGAGTTTTCACCTCCCTGAGTTAGCAGAGGGGACCCCGAAACCAAAATTTCTGGGCTGCTTTAACGTTTACTGTTGATGCTAAAGGGGAGCCAGTAGGGCCAGGACATTGGCTCACAGCAATTTCTCCCGTTTGCTTTTGCCTGATAATCTTTCAAAGACATAGAAGTGATTTAATATCTTGGCCGAAGAAGTAGTGATAAACAACTTCAGCTTATCGTTCTCTAACCTCCTCTCACACTCCCTACCTCTTTAATTTGTTCTTCAGTTCCTCCTTTTAGTCCTTTCCTGTTTTTCTAACTTTGCCTGCTCTATTCAGTCTTTCGTTCCTAGATTTTCCATCCCGATTTCTCACCTTTTAAATGTCAGTCCAGGCCCACTTTCCCTCCCTGCCACCTTTCTGCCCTCCTTTGCAATTTGCAAAGTCAGCCTTAATCCCCATTCCTGTTCTAGCCATTCTCAGCCTTAATTGTCCTTCCCATTCCATCTTTTCTTAATTCCTAGACTTGCCTGCCACAGCACTAGTCCCTAAACAGGTGTTTCCCTCTGTATATCAAGCCAACTTCCTCCTCTCCTTTCTTCTTTTCATTCATCAATAATCCCTATTCTTGATATCTCAGTAGTTAACCACAGAGATCCCAGAAATAGGACAAAGATTCCATAGCATTTAAACCCTGTGAATACACTTCCCGCAGTATACACAGAAGTATATTACAGCAAAGTCTAGTTCATGAACGACGTTACATAAGCCATATAAATCTGCATTGCCTGGTACCAAAATTGTGAATGGAAACCAGTGTCTGGTATGCTTCAGTATTTAACACTTCATTCTACATGTTTTATTCCAAAGACAAACACCATTTAAAATAACTTTGATCCACTTTTCCAGATTAAGTTTTTAGTCAATGGTAGTTTGCACTTTCATCCTAATTACAAGACAGTAATTGCTATCCGAGTTACTCCAAAATAACCCCCCTTGCCTTTCTGTGGAAATTTCTCCACAGAAAGGCAGCGGGTGATGAGTCATCAAATGGGAGTAGGACAAATAACGGTCACAGCATTCTAGACATTTTTGGTCATATTTTCCTTTCAGCGTGAAGTCATTTTAGCTCCAATTTTCCTGCTTGACATCTCTAAATGTATCTAATTTAACCACTGAAAACAATTCTCACAACATGAAG
Organism: Holothuria glaberrima; assembly: GCA_009936505.3. Classification (NCBI taxonomy): domain Eukaryota; kingdom Metazoa; phylum Echinodermata; class Holothuroidea; order Aspidochirotida; family Holothuriidae; genus Holothuria; species Holothuria glaberrima. The sequence goes on from WURT03659001.1 coordinate 13,721, forward strand.
CACTTTAAATCAGTACTTTTCATGTTCAGGAGAAGAAGTCTTTTCCCTTATCTATGCGTCAGTCCTTTAAACTTTAAACAAAGTAAACAAGAGGTGTTATCCAAGTTACTCCAGTTTTTATCCGAGTTACTCCAGTTTCAGTTTCGACAGGTTCTGTGGGAGGTACTTGTCATGCTTGTGTTCCATGCTACCTTCAACAATCAATAAATAGCACAAAGCCCGTCACCCATACAAGTTCCACATTTGCAGCACAAAGAGTCTGTATGATTATTTGGCAATATTTTTTAATATTTACCTTCACTTATTTGAGAAGCACCCCCTCTCCCAATGTATTTGTAAGAACCAGTGTGCACAAGGATTAATGACACCAAGAAGTCTCTACCTGACTGACTATTCTTCTGAGAAATCCAATCAAAAAATTTGTTACTCAGATACTCTTGAATAATCTCCTGTGCAATAATAAAATACTCTCTCTAACAATGTATAGTTTTCAGGAAAGTTTACACTTCAGCTACTAAGTCAAGCCTTGTTAGGCTTAAAGGGAATATGCAGTAAGCCCAAATTTAGTTTAAAATATCATCTAAACCTGATAAATCTTTTCTTACTATTCTAATAAGTATCTTTCAAGATGTTTCAGAACATAAATATGGCATACTCAATGTAAACTAAGGGGTTAGTTGAATTCAACATTTCAGGTACACAAATGTCACACGATTAGGAGCATTCATGAATTAGGATATCAGGGTACTACACTACTTAATTCAATTGAGGTGACAGTATTTTCAATGCTTTTCAGTGTGTGTTCTTATGTGTGCTACACTGCTGTGAAGATATTTGTTATCTTTGTGTTTAATGGAGAAAACTTCATAGTGATAGATCCTTTTCGTGACTCCTACTGTACTTCGTATTGGTTTCGATGATGTCATGACTGCTACCTACATATATATATATATATATATATATATAACATTGTATTTTGAGCAGGAACTATCGTATAGACAAGGAAGTAAATTATATGCACTATGCAGTTGTGCATGTGATGTGTGGGCATTACATGTTATGAATGACATGTATAGAATACAATTATTGACACTGAAAAGGGTCTGCAGTACACAGTAGAATTTCATCAGTGGATTGAACGGAAATGTGGAAAATTTTTGATGTAGTACTAGTGAGGTTCACACAAAAAACAATCTTCATGAATGCTTTTTTTTAGTCTTAAAAAATTCCACAGGAGTTGTGACTCCAAAGTAAGAAGAGTCAAGTTGCGACTCCCGGCCAAGAGTCGTAACCCTGAAGTAGAGTTGAGTAATCCACTCAAGCCTAGTTCTATGCTACCTTCAACAATCAATAAATAGCACACACTGTCATATACCTGAGAGAGATTGTGTTTATTCTACTGTAGGCTCATCTCTCATTATAGTGTTCCTAGGCTTCCTCTAAATACATGTGGACTCATTGATCTGTCTCTTGGCGACATAAAAGTTGCCAGCCAGGGATTTTACACGGATTGTTTAGGTGTATTGTTATGATCAAGCATGATATTTCTTCAGTGGAATAGAGAGCTCTCCTCACATTCTGTACTTGTGAGACAGCATAAAAATATCACCTGGCAACAAGCTTAAGTATTATTCACTAACCCACAGTAGTGGCATAAAACTGTCAACATTCAAAGTTTTTGAAAAGTTGTAAATTATATGGACCTTTCTCTATTGAAAAAGATCTAATGAAAAAAGGAAATGTTTGTTAGATTTGGACACCTTAAAATAACTAGTTTCCTTTGATAAGTAATAAACACATTGTCAGCCTAGATCCAATAAAATATATGAAATACTGTACATAGGGTATTACTCACATGGTCAAGTAATTTCTTCTGGTCTTCTTGACAAAGTTCTCTTAGCCAGTCTGCTCTCTATATATGCAAATAAGGTCAAATGGTGTAAGAAGCTTTACAATAGAACTGTTTTACTTGATATTAAGCCTAGTAAAGTAGTTATATTAAGATACTACCAACATTGTCTTTCGCATTAGCTAAAGACAATGATTGCTTTTTAAATACAATGGGCTAGAAGTATTGTTTGTAGGAAAGTCTAACCATCTGGAATGATGGAATTTGGACCTTTACATGTAAAGCTTGACATACATGTGACTGTTAGTAAATTTCCATATTAAATTTTGAGCTCATGTGCACCCAAAATTAGGTAGAGCATCACTGAATGTTGCTGACTTTGTAAGTACTTACAATACTTCTGTGCAGCAGCTATTGAAAGTAGGTCCATAATGACTGAAAAGTACTGAAAGTAATATCTAATCACATTCACTTGCAAAATGCTATTTATATTCAGTATTCACTGTAGAACAGGGTTAGTTTAATAGTAAGATGAGGTTTTACAGCTCAGTTTCTAACCAACTGGTTTAAGTCGGGCCCGCCACAGCCTTTTTCCCAGTTGTGGCTCACTGGCTTGTTTTTCCTACTCCATGGCTTATGCTAAGCACCAAGCACGATGCCAGTAGGTTCCATTTTTAAAGTCTTTGGTGTGACCTGGCCAGGATTCGAACCCCCCGACTTTCTGGCTGCAAGTCGGATGCTCTAACCACTTGGCCATGCAGTAGAACAGGGGTTCCCAACCTGTGGTACGCATACCACCAGTGGTACATTAACATGGTGTGGTACACATTTTGCCCAATTTGTTTATTCTATTCTTTTTTTACTCTCCCTCCTGCATCCCTCAAGAGGTTGTACACTCAGTGGCATCGTGCCCATTTTGGACCGGGGCAAGCCCCCCCAAATTTTGTCAAGGGTGTCATTAAATTTTGTCTGAAAATGCATTTGAAAATCCTTCTTATGTCAAGTTAACATGAGAAGTTGACTGTTTTCGAAAAATATAGCTCAATGGAGTTATGTTTACCACACTAGCATGGTTAGTTCAATTTGCTGGGAAAGGCTGTTCTTCCAATTTTTTTGCATGACGCCGCTTTTTCCTTTACCCAGTCACCACTCCTCATGCTCCCCCCCCCCCCAAAATCTATTTTTGCACGATACCACTGTGTACACTGACATTTATTTGATATTGGTGTTAACACATAAACACTATTACAGTTGAATATCATACACTCTGTGCACCACGAAAATTTGTGAAATGGTACTCCAGTAGTTAAAGGTTGGGAACCCCTGCTGAAGAACTAATAAATTATCCTCATACTTTTTGTTTTCTCTTGCCAAGCTTGATCTGAAATTGAACCTAAGTAATAATTGTAATACTTGTGATGATAAACTAACTTAAAGATTTCATCTTCATAGAATGTAGCATTTTCGGAAATAAAGTTATCAGTCTTAGTAACATTTTTAGATTCAGTCACCCACCATTTCTTCATCTGGTAAATAAACAGAATAGCAACAACAGAATTACAACTTAGTAGGGTACATTTCAAGGTGCCATCACCTTGCCATTTATCAGCATATTGGAGGAAATCATGAAAACACTCCTTTAGGAAGAAAAGTGTAAGCTTTTCAAATGCTTTTTGGATTCCTCTTCTGTGCAATAGTCTTCTCACTGCTGTAACTTACCTGTGTGCCACACGGGTAGGTTACAACAGTGAGAAGAGAATTGAGCTAAAGAAGAAGTTGAAAGAGATTCGAAAAGCTTACACTTTTCTCACTAAAGGAGGTTTTTACATTATTTCCTCCAGCATCGATAAACGGCAAGGTATGTTACCTTCAAGACGCTGGCCATACTGAGGGGCTTCATTGACTTGATTTACCAACAAACCCACCCTGAAGGTTATCCAGAATTACAACAGTTATCAAATTTACAAGATTTAATTTGTTGCCAGGGCAACCTGAATTACAACTTTCTTATTCATTTTTCATACCATAAAAGCGTAAATTACTAACCCTTCTCATTATTTCTCTCACTGGCAATTTCACAAAAAACCATTTCCTTATTTCTTCGAAGGCCTTGTCATCAGGATCTTCTTGTATAAACTCAGCAGCTGCCATGGCTATCTGAAGTTCATTGGACTCATCAGGGAAAACTACTGTATTAAAAGAGAGTCAAAAAATTTAATTTTCCATTGAAATGAAATGTTGTGCTGGGACTTTCTTGAAATGTAATGTTTGCATGTTCTCCACACAAAAATATTTATACAGTCATGAGAATGGATGATTTAAAAAAAAACAGTCAAAAAAATTTAATTTTCCACTGAAATGAAATGTTGTTCTAGGACTTTCTTGAAATGTTATGTTTTTGTGTTCTCCACACAAAATTATTTATACAGTCATGAGAATGGATGATTTGAAAAAACATCAGCTAACTCACAAAAACCTCAGATTTCCTTCACTTTACTGTATAAATATGCCTCATGATGTTTCCAAAGACAAATAATTCAGGCCTTAGCTAATTGTACCTGCAAATGTGGAGGAAACCTATAGACAGTTTCTTTGCTACAAACTTCACATTAGGTGGCTGGCCTACTCAACAATTACAGTGTAGGTAAAAGTTGTTTTCTTTGAAAGGTCAACTCAGATGGAAAAGCCACAGATTGCTTTATAAAACCAGAAAGCCCAAAGGCTTAGTGATTCCTTGCCATAGAAAATGTTGGGATTTTCTTGGGAATTCTTGGGAAA
>WURT03659022.1:0-18346 GCA_009936505.3 Holothuria glaberrima
GTACCGAAGCAAGTGTCACAGACACACACACACGCCAACCTGACTACATAGGTTCCTTTGCTAAAGCAAGGAACCAACAAGTGGGGAAATAACTTTGAGCATTTACGTTAAAGTGTGGGTCATGGCCCCCTGTGCCCCATTCAGGAAGATAAGTAGGATGAATGACACTAATGGTAAGCACTAAAATCGAGCCCCTGTCTAAAAAATCTCAGATCATTTTTAAGGTAACGTTACCCAGACTAGGTTTTACTAACATTAGTTGGGTGGGGTAGGGCGCGTTTACCTAATCGTGTGGTTGACACTGTACGAGAAACTGTACTATCGGCTTGCGCGGAGCATTGACCTACCCAAGAAATAATTTCATTCTGAAATGCCTCACAGAGTGCTGGAGACGTCATACTCCAGCCTTGTATCTGTTTGATCTATAAATCTTTTGTTTGACAAATCATGTTTTATAAGTAACACTGAAGGTTGGACATTTTGGGCAAAATAATTACATGATCGTTCTCTTTACGGAATAAGTGTCAGTATGCGATTGCAACATAGCGATCGTCATACCCTACCTGCTCCACCATAGCTTTATACCCCTTCCCTCATCTTCTCTGTCTCTAGGTTTTAGTTGCCTGACTTTAGAGGAGATAGGGCCGTTCGTTGCACAAGTTTCAAGACCAGGCTGCTACCTTGATAAGTAACAGCTTAAAACTGTTCCCAGGTTGACCTTAGATGACTGATCGACAGCTATAGCTAAGTAATCCATTACAGACCGAGCAGATCATGCTGTCATAATAGATACATGTAGTTCCTCTTCTGAATTCGCCATTCCATTAAATATTGACATTAAAATATCTTGAGTTATGAATATGCTGTTAATTCTATCTTACCGGCAGGAATTTCAGTAGGTGTAAATCCTACAGCGTTGAGAAATGACAAGGCGGCGAAGGCCGTGGATGTGATTATCATTGTGAGAGTGGTTCTACAAGGGAAAGAATCAAATATAGGCTGCTGTATAAGGATAGATCTATTCCGTAATAGCTCACGGTCTAAGCCTTACTATGTTAAGCCTACACGTCAATTTCCATGTAACCTGTCTCACATCATCCCAACACTAACCTAACCTCAATTAATGCTTGCAGCCAGACAAGTTAGTGAAGGGGGAGATAACTCCCAAATGTACGCAATGGTATATTTTTATCTTTTAGGGGGAGAAAATTTTTCCAGGGCGGCGTTTGATACATTTGTTTCATGTTTTCTATATTTTCAATATCAAAATATTTGTTTCGTGATCATCGCAGCGGCGCCACCAGCATTAAAAAGTGTGGGGAGTGGGTAAGCAAGAACTTTTTCGGAGGGGCAAAAGTTGCGTGTGCGACAAACTTCTCTATATTGTATACCTTTTTCCAAGATCAGACGGGGTGGTGGAGGGGAAATAGGCCATGACTGAGGGATGTGCCCCTCGTGGTGGCGCCGCTGCTTGATTTACTCATGGTATTCAAGTAAGTTTGCACATAGGTGTGGGAAAGGGGGCGGGGCGAACACTCATTTTCGCACCTGCACTCTCAAGTAGCGGTAGCCTGCTGAAATTTATATCACCTCCAACACGCCCACGAAATGTTTTTATTGCTTCCACAACTTTTTTCCGTTCATTAAATGTAAAGAGTGTTAATAATTGAAAACTGTGCTCCTTGCGAGGGCTTCACCTGCCCAATTGCCTCTCCGTTTTCCATGTGCAAAGTTCATCCTCAATTGTACAGTTGTTCTTGTGTGTACGGCACGATACAATGGAAAGCAAGTAAGGCGATCCTTCATCCAACCTGATTCTTTTTTTTTTTTCTCAGATTTCTCTACTTGTGTTAAGGACGGTCAACTCGTCCAAGTAGCCTTTCCTAGGAAAAGTTCCAATCATTTGGATGGTGTTTGTAACGAAGTGAACGATTTTACCTTTCTTTTAAAAGAGAGCTAAATTTCTGCGGCATGAAATCTCAAATTGGCGGACGTTTTAGATGCACTCACAAGGTCTTAGAAGTACCCTTTAATGCAATTTGGGAGCAATTTTGTTGTGATTTTTTCCTTTTTGGTACGCTACGCGTCAACTCATGATTTTATTCCTTTTAAATAGTATCGGAAAACCTTCAAGTAGCCAATGACCATACATTTTCATTTCGCACCCACATTCCAAAATACTTTCCTAAGCCTATAATCCGATACATTACTTTTTACCTTTCAAAGAGGAGTATCTGAAGTAAATGAGACGGGTAAATAGTGTTAGGTGTAATGACTCGAATACGTTTTGGATGATTTCTGCATGTATTGAATAAACGTGGACATACATTCCGCTCCACTAGTTGCCACATTGGCTACTATACGCCAACGCCACTTGACGCTCAAACAACTTCTACTCAGCACGGAACGCTACTTCTCTGAAGAAATATGGGCAGAAAACAGGTAAAATCCTCATTTATACCTGCTTCGTTCTAGCAGTTACGTAGTATTTATAAATTAAATACATATTAAAATAATATGCGAAAAAGGGCGACAGGATATCTTCTGTAAACTACTGCCTAAACCTTCCAAGATCGACAACAGACTGTATTGTTGCGTAGATTACTTAACAGTTTGGTAGAATGAGCCAATATCATGCTCCCAGCTATGAAACGTCGGCCTTAACTTTCCAATCAGTTATGAGTTTCGGCCTACAAAATGCTCAGACAGTGAAGCTGTTCAAAGTTCAACATTTGATTTGCATTATCATTTTTCTTGTTTTTGTTTTTTGTTTTTGTTTTTTTGTTTTTTGATACTTTTAAGAATGAATTGAATATTATAAGATAAGGAATCGTATAAGTGTTATTATTTTAACTTCAGATGAGAATTTTAAATATGCACATAGCCAGCTGTGCCCGTGTTAGAGGAGTGGCACAGATACAACGGAATTTAGCGACGTTGTGCTATAGGGGAGCTTGGATGGGAAGATCGAGGGGGACCTTTGGTTGCTTTAACAAAGCAGTGGAAAGTCAATATAATACTAAAATCATATGTTCCCAAATTCAATACATGTAAAATTTCCCCCACAGGTATCGAAAAGGTATCAGACCACTTATACGGAGGATGATATAAACGAGCTTTTTGGCTCGTCAGGACCAAGAAAACCTCTATCAGAAGGGCTGCTTGGCGCTGTGGGGTGCCCGTCCAGACTTTGCGAGATCAGACTCTCAAAAGGCCGGGATTATTACATTCCAGTTCAAGGAGCACCTACGCTTTTTACAAAGGAAGAAGAGAGGAAACTTGTGGAACACATGACGTTGTCGGCATGTGGATAACCTTCATAGAGGAGAGAGGTGACAACACTTGCAACAGAGTCGGTAGAGTTGCTGGGGACCAGAGCAGCTAATGGAAATCAACTGAGTAAGCGCTGGTTGGAGAGATTTATGCGACGGTGGCCACAACTGAGGTTTGTAAAAGCCCAAAAACTAAGCCTAAAGCGGGCAAAGGCAACCTCCAAAAAACAGTCGCGAGTTATTTTAAGGAGTTGGAAGAAATCTTCGTCAAGTTGGAATTGACAGATAAGCCCCACCTGATTTACAACGTGGACGAGACAGGTTTCCAGACAGAACATGCACGGAACCGGCAAAGGTTGTTGGTGGGCGTAATTAAAGACTGAACTCCATCACCTCAGAGAGAGGGGCAATCACAACTGCCTTGGCTTGTGGGAATGCAAGTGGTACCTCTCAGCCACCATACTTTGGTTTTTAAGGGAAAAGAGATGACCCCCGTTTGATGAATGGTGCCATTCCAGGAGCAAAATACACTATTATATGTCCGACAGTGAGTAGTCTAATGGAACCATATTCAAACTGATTTTCGGAGGAACATTTCATCCCTCTCCCCCCTCAGGGACAGAAGGATGAGCATGTATTACTGATGTATGATGGACATGCCTCCAATATCTCAGTCATTACCATTGATGGAGTTGGCAAAGGAACACAACATCATATTGTTCGTCCTCCCTCCTCATACCAGCCACGCCCTACAGTCCCTCGCCGTTGGTACATTTAGACCGGTTAAGTGCCACTACTCAAATGAATGTCAGAAGGAAATGAGAAAACGACCAGGAGAGGTCATAACAAGGTATGACGTGTTCAGACTGGTTTGCAGGTCTTTTTTGAAAGCAGTCACGCCAAACAACCTTATCAATTCTTTTCGGGCAACAGGCATTTTGCCCTTAACCCTTCAGCGGTGAACCCAAACCATGTTAAGCCATTACAAAACTTACTTTCCGCAAAGAAGATGGCCACGGCAGACGGGCAAAAGAAATTTGATGATTATTTGACAGCAAATACCCAACACATCTACCTCAGTCCACAAACCCACAGCGAAAGATGGGTTATCGCCCGGCTGGTATAGCCGAGACCAACATTATTCTAAAATTGAAGCGGGTGTTTGATGAAACAAAGAAAAAGCAAACCCAATCTACTTTTAGCAAACGAAAATCCAAGTTCGAGTCAGTATCGGAATCATCAGCCACGCAAGAGGAGGCAGGGCCATCAAAAAGGTTCAAGCTACCGGCCACCACAAAGGGAAAATCCACCAAAGACACACATCCCACTCACCACATTAGTAGTGCATTCGCAAAAGATGAAAATTCCCTAAAAGAGGAACTTGAAGAGAAGTGCTGTATTTGTGGGAAATTTCTCCGGATGCCATAAAAGACTTGACCTATCTAAAAATAGTGGGCTGGGCCCAAGGTGATCTTTATGACCACTGGGTACATTTAGACATTTGCTACCAAATAAATGTGGAAGAAGCTAGAAACTCCAAGATTAAGTACATTCACTGCGGTGACAGATTGGAAGAATAACTTGTATGCAACATTTCGGAACATATATTATATTTTACATCCCCGTGGATCAGTTTGGAAAACTCTAACACGAGAAATGAAGCATAAGCGTTATATTTTTACATTGGAACTAAACTGTAACTTCCGAATAGACATAGCGTCATCAGGTGAACGTACTTGTGACCCTTTTGCGTGATGGCAAAAAGAAGCCGACATTGCAAAACGCTACGACTGTGTCACAAAACATTAGGTACACTATATTTATAGGATTCAATGGACCTTAATATTGTCACACCTTACTGAACCCCATAAAGTTAGTGTACCTAACGTTCTGTGCTACTGTCACCCTCAAAAGCTCCATCGCCGTCACACGAATCTGCTACACAGTGACTTGTATGCATCGTAAACTTGCAAACAACGAAATAGAGAATACAAAGACACAAAGGTAATGGCGTTTTATGAATTTCTTACACAACGGGGTTAAAGTTTGTGATTAAAGTGAACGAACTTCGGGACCACCATGCTTCTGAAGTTTGATGCTCGACAAAGGCATATGGCTATAGGGCGATATTTCACATTGGGTGAAAGGTGTTCGCCCTGCAATTTCCCTGGTTGGCAATTTAGACAATCATTACAATGAACGTTGTTGCCCTGAAAAGGACATTTTAGTCCTGAAATCATTACCTTTTCTATGTTCAGGGGTTTCTACCCCGAGGACCCCACCTCATGCGCCAATGACAATCCCCACATAGTCACGGCACACGTTGTCTCCATTTGCATGGCCAAGCGGCTGCGGTGTTTGGCCCACAAACCTTCAAAAGACTATAGTAATTTATGCAGTATCTGACAATGATTAGCAGCAAAATGGAAGTTGCCGTCGTGTAAAAATGGGGTGGGATTCACTAACATTTGCGTATGTTCTTGCTTAAGTAAAAATACTAGGAACTGCGTATATATGAACTTTCTTAAGAAGTATTCACGAAAAGAACTTACGCAGTTTGTAAAAAAATACGCAGCGTAACTGGGATAAAATACATACGGGCCAGTCATGTGTGCGGTTGCCTCTTGCTTTATCACGTTTTGAGTAAATCACATTGACTGTTATTGTCAAAATGACGCGCACGGTCTTCCGTGGTTACACGCACTGTCCTACGCCGTACACAACCATTCGGTAGAGCATGTCTTTGTATGATTACTACAACTTGTTGTGCATGCGACAACTCTGAAGCTTGGGTAAAGTTACGCAAAGTATTTACGAACTTTAGCTCATATGGCCTTGAAAGTGGACATGGCTGATAACAATATGATTTTGTTCAGGATAGGTCCAGGAATATGTGTAAAATAACATACTAAAAGTCCCCAAAATCCCACATCCTCATGAGTGCTTTCACTTTTTGTAACAGTATCAAGAGAGTCATATTCCTGCTTCTTGTCAGTGTACCATACTGAATGCCTCAGTCTTTTCCTGACGGAAAGCGGCAGACAGCATCACACCCTGCCACTGCATGAAGAAGCATTAGGTGATCTTTGGGATCCAGAGGCGTAGCGAAGGTGTAATCTTTGTGGGTGTAGAGACGGGCCCTTAGCCAGCTTCACATTTTTTTGGGGGGTGGGCAAGTGTTGTGATTGGGGGCAAATGTTGTGATGGGGGAATAAAATATTCCACCACATTAATTATTATGCAGTTTCAATTTTCATCTGGGGGGCAGAAATATATTTGGGGGCATCGCCCCGAGATGCCCTTCGTGGCTACGGGCCCGTGTAGAGATTATGTTTTACCGACAGATCTGGTAATGCTAGCGCAAAGCGCGAGCTTTAGCTGGTGGGGTCCAGGGGCTTGCCTTAGGACCCCTGCTGGGGCCCAGGGGCAAAGCCCCAGTGGGGGCTCAGGGGGCGAAGCCCCCGGAAGCTCTGATGTTTTAGCATATGTCTGGGTGAAAAATTAACTCTCAAGATGGATATATTTTGGTTCATAATTCGTTATCAAATGCAAAGATTCCCTCTCTCTCTTCCCTTTTACTTCCTTTCCTCTCCTTTCCCTTCTTCTCTCTTAAAACTAGCGTTCTGTCTCTCTCTCTGTTTCCACTCTTTGTTTCCATTCTCCGTCTTCCCTTTTACTTCCTTTCCTCTCCTTTCCCTTCTTCTCTCTTCTTTTACTCATCTCCTCTTTTCCTCCTCTTTTCCTTCCCCTCTCCCCTTTTTGACGACAGACCGAAAACAGACGGCGACTAAATATTGGGGGGTGTGACACCCAACACCCCGCTCGCTACGGCCCTGTTGGTATCTCCTATAGCATCCTGAATATCAAGAATTCGGAAAACTGCTACATCCTTGCTGCTGCATAACATAAACATGTGTGCCGAATCACTTGCTCGAGCCACTAACACGGCAGGTAGGTCAGTATTATTTCCATCCACAACTGCTGGAGTCTCCCCTGCCTCTGCTACACCTAAGGCTGTTGAAACTAACAGCATGTCTGCGTCATCTTCAGCCTGTTTGACACGCATGCAATTAGCAATTAGCAATTTCTCAGAGAGAAGTTGTATGAACCTCTTCTTATTGTAACTATTTGCCAAGAATGTTTCCCGGCTAGTGGTTATTGGCATGCTTTCCCCGAATATGATGTTCCCTTTTGGGCTCGTCGTGCCTGTTTCGCAACCTTAATGGACATCCCACTGCCATGTCGGGGCTGCCCCCCAAGTCGGGGAGTCTGGCCCCCGTTGGGAAAATCCCGGAGCAACCAGTGCTCTGGAGTCAGGCAAAAATCGCCGCCCTCCCTGAGAAAAACAGTCCCGTACGACCACGCTAATATGATTTTGACGTTACATTACTTGCACTGAGGAAGGGAGGTACAGCCACGGTCGCGCAATACGGTTTTCATTCCCCCTCCGCTTTTGAAAGTGCATCGTCCCGTACGCTTTTACTTTCGGCCTACCATACGAGTGGGTCGAGTTTTCCTACCTAACCCTTTTCAAAAACATACTCACACAACGATGACTTGAAATGTGCCGTTTCAGGCAGCGATACGTATCCGTGTCTCCTTTTTTCTCCAAAATATAGTCTTTCTGAATGAATCTCCTTTCTTTTTAGTCTATTCAACCGTCCTGACAAAATGCGTGTAACCAAATAGTGCACGGAGCTGCTGTTTAAATTGCAACTTACCAGAAGTGGAAATCCCCATCGCCTAAAAGGATATCAGACCCTAACTGCAATATTGGGGATTTCCATTCTGAGTATGTGCCATTAAATATCTTAACGCATGAATCAAAAAACGTTTTTAGCCATAGAGGTACACCATATTTTGTGGATATCCCTACCAATGGATACTAAAGTTCTTCATCCATTACCTTGAATGGTAATGACGCTCATGAGCGGCCGGCGAGGCTGTTACTCAGGGGTGGGATTTGATGTCTGAAAGTGGGGGAAAAACTGGGGTGGACTGTCAAACGGCGCCGAAGGCCCCACTTGAGCTCCTAACGTTTCACCTAATGGTGTGGGGTCCTAAGGCTGCCTCAGGGCCCTGGCGAGGCCCAGGGGCAGAGCTCTGGTGGGGTAAGGGGGCGAAGTCCCGGGAGCTGTGAGGTACATACGAAACTAATGGTATTAAAATGGTGCATTTTAGCTTGAAACTTAAAATGATAAAAGGTGGGCACTCAACAGACCACAAAAATCACAGTCTGACTTTTTCAATTGTATTTTACTCCGTGCGACTAACTGAGTCGGTAGTGCAATAATGCCGAGGGTATGCAGAGGATGGAGTGAATGGATTATTTTGAGGGTTTTCCGGGGCTTTGAAAAAATAATATTAAGAACCGGAGCCCTAGAATTCAGAGTGGATACGCTCGAAGAGCGCTGAAAAAAATTCGAATTTACTTTTTCTCTTCATGCAAAATTTAGTTCAAAGTTAAAAAATATTTACCATCTGACTTGTGAACTGTGAAGAGCTGGATGTACTGCAGGTGATTGTTAATCAAAGTCCCGCTCAAAGATTCATGCTAGCCTTCCCATTTTGTTAATTTTTCGGAAATTAGGAGAAATTCTTTATGGATCCTACCAAGATCATACAGGGACCACACCAAGCCTACCTTGTGGCAGTTCCTGGTCCCATCTCTGTTCGCAAAGTACTCAACTCTTCACCTGCGCTTGCGAAGCTGAGGAAGCATCATCGTGATTTAAGCCTTCTTCGCCTTACTTGTGGAGATTTTCCACGTCTCTGTATTGCAGGAAGAGAGAAATTCGCACCACAAGAGCGAAAATTTTGCGCGCCTCGAGTGCATGTGCACATCTTAAACCGATCTGTGGAGGGCTTGAGGTATCATCTCCCGTAGTTCTCGCAAACTTTTATCATATGGTGGTAGTACTTAGTGCAAACACAATCTTCTTCGTTGCCCCCCTCCCCATATCAGAATCCCTGACCGGGCCTGAATCTAGGTACTGAAAGTTCTTGCATGGCTGTGTACCGTACCACTTGAAAGTGTTTATACTCGCTTATGCATGTAAGTGTTACTAAACCCCCGTCTCCACCAATGTCGAAAGGACGCCAGTGACACTCTTTCCCTCTATGCATGGTTTTTTCTCTCAGTGACGACATCAATTAAACAAGTCATAGAGGATGGGGCATTTAGAGCATGCATGTTTACTCTTTGTAAGCCATTTAACCCTGCGTATAGCTGGCTATCCTATACGCGTAATTCATCAGTGTGTTTCATAGAAACATTTCACAGTGTATCGTGCAGTCATACACTGTGTCTGCACAACATTTCACTTTTCCGTAGAGCAATATCTTACCCCCATCCCACCGCAAACTATTGTCCCATCGCCACCACTTTCTACACGAATATGACTAAATCTACTGATTTGTAGTGAAAGTATAATGTATTCTAAATTTGAGCGTTATAAATTCTTTACTGGTGAACAATCAAAATACATAAGCGGGGCTCACTCCAGTGTGAAGGTAGGGGAAAATTTCCCCTTAGAGGAGGCAACCCTTACCCAGTTTTTGTTCATTCAGTTTATCGGAGATGCCTAGCCGGGACAATTAAGTAAGATAATCTCATATGACAATCTGTGCCCCAAAGGTTTACCTGTTTTGCACTTTATGTCAAATTTTACACTACAAAAACAAAACTTTCGGCGCGCTTCACAGTTTTTACTTCTCTTTTTTATTTCTTGCCGACGAGGAAAGGAATCCATGCAATCACTCGGGCGATTGTGTGTGTATGTGTGTGTGTATGAATGTATGTACGTGATGCTCAGCTTGTAAACACGATATCTCAAGATAGCAATGATGAATAATTTTCATACTTGTTATATGGAATTATCATGTTAAGGGAAAGATCCCTACTGTTTTTGGTGAAGGTCAAAGATCATTTGAGGTCACAGAGGTAAAAAGCTAAAACCTTGTAAACACGATTATCTCTAGACAGGAAGCATGAATGTTTTTTTGAATTGGCATGTGGAGGCGTTGTAGTCAAAAGATAGACCCTATTAAATTTCTTAAATGTCAAAGGTTATCTGAGGTCACCGGAGTGAAAATACGAAATTCTTGAAAGCTGCTTGTTAACACGAAATCTCAAGGTAGCAATGATGGACAATCTTCATCAGTTCGTACTTAGTATACAGCTTTATCATATTAAAAGGAAGAACACTACTGTTTTCAGTGAAGGTCATTTGAAGTCGTCAGAGGTCAAAAACCGAAAACTTTGAAAAAACACGATATTTCAACGTAGGGATGATGGATCTTTTTCATATTTGGTATATAGATGTGTTACTTTAAGAGAAAGAGAACCCTTCGGGTTTGTTGGAGGTCGGAGGTCATCCGAAGTCATCAGAGGTTTAACTGCGAAAACCTCGTTAACTAAATAGACACTGGGCGGGACCTTCAAATTTTGCCCAGCGTTTGGTTACAAACCCGAAAAGTTAAGGTTGAATTTTGTAGCGTTCCCAAGATAAAATGATAGAGAAAAACATATATTTTTTCACAACCATAACTATTACAGTAACAATTCTTATTTGAATTACGTAATTATGAACACATGTAAAGGATGTTGTGACTTTAAGATGATAACAAATACTACAGTATGCCGAACGAGTTCTTTGATGGCTTAGTGGATTAGAACTCGTACTCTCATGCAGACGGTCTCTGGTTCTATTTCTTCCTCGGACATGTACTTCTTTTATTTTATTCACTTTTTGGTGGGTTTCAAAGGTCATATGAGCTCAGCAGAGGTCAAAATGCAAAAACAAAAAATGAAAAAGTCAAGAAGTGTAAATTTGAGGGATGACCCGAGTCACGAAAAAATTATTCCCTTTCAGCAAGGAGTCACTGAGCCTTTTGGGCTTTCTGGTTCAAAAAACTAACAAGTGTAAGCTACTGCCTAATAACCATGCACGTTAATGTGGGAAGCTTCGATAGACTGACAGAGTTCAGGAATGTCATCCTCATTTGTCTCATTGGCCCAACCTTTTCGTGGTGTTTGTCTAACCAGGGAGTTGTTATTTAGGCGATAAAACCGCATGCTATTCCTTTGTACCCACCTACTTGACGCCAAGGTCACTTGTTTTGTCTAGCACTTGTAAATATAATGGGCTCAAAACTATTGTTAGTATTTAACAAAAGGTTTATGTCGTCTGATACTATCAGACGACATAAACGTAGTACGCTGGAAGGAAATGTCAAAAAATTTATGTCTCTATGCTATAGCATTGCCAGTCGCTTTTCTCGAAATTTATATAATTTGCAGCTCCTAACGTGATCCAATGCTTATCACAATAGGCTAGTTAAATTGTATCCAACATGTTGATTATGCACACACCTTTCGCAAATGGCGAAAGTTTGCGGAAATTAGAATTATATAACAACAAATTATAGTCTTACATCTCTCTTTAGTCATTTATGCATTGTGCCAGTGTAAGACCTTCTTCTTACAAGTTAGTCTTTCTAGGCTCCTTAAAGTTAAGCAGTCGACTTGATTTATTGGATAGTTTCTCTAACTTGACTGTCGGTAACAACATTTGGATCGAAGCATTGTTCCTCCTAATCCTATTCATTTGGTACAAGATGGTGTATAATACGGCAGGGTTCGAAATTAGCACTCGCCCGCTGAACATTTGCGACTGAAGACATCGGCGGGCCAGTGAAAACCCTCCTCTTGGTAGTCCGGTTGGCGAGTTAAAAAATCTGCCTCCTATCCAAAGTTAAAAATTATTTACTACAACACACAATCAAACACACAATCAGAACTGTTTTTTTACTATACTGTCAGTCCTTACTCACCGATGTGACGGAGCATAACTATGAAATCATCCTCAATATATCTTATCCATTTCTACATTTCCGAACTCCCTGAGTTAGATTTTTAGTGTTTTGTTATCTCAAACAAATAAAAGTACCTTCATTTAGGAGATATCCTGTGTACTTATTTATTCATAGAATTTACCAAGAACAGGAGCCACCAGAGGATTGCCTCAAGTTGAATGAAGTCAATGAACACACATCAAATGTTAGCAGGCATCTTCATAGGGAAGTATTGAATAAAACAAATTTTGATTTCACTTTTTGAATATGAAAATAGGCGGGCTATTGTAAAAAGCCTGCAGACTACCCAGAAGTTTGGATCACTAGTCCGGCTGACGAGAGAAAAATAAAGTTAAGGAGACGCCCAGTAAGGTGTACTTGGTGGTCATGGATTTAATTGAAAAGCAAAAGAAGTGGGTAACTTAAGCTCTAATAATCACTCATCAATAATCACTCATGAATTGAAACTCTCCATACGATGAGGTGGATCAAGTAGGATTACCATAAGTTAAAGTTTCCGATGTATTTCCTTCTGAATAGCAACTCCCTGGCCTTGCCCTAAACCTTCCGGTTATTTGTCGGACAAACTTTCCAAGGTCATGCACATGTTGGCTGCATCTTATGATTTTTATCCCCTGGAAAACGCCTTGACAGTTCATCTAATTTTGCTCTCAATAAACTGTTTATAGTACAATTTTGGCGCGATTTACCATGACATTCTACAATTGAGATTTTCTGGACAAAACGCCATACATCAAACATGTTTATTATGCATAATATGCTACGTCATGGAATTTCCCCTTTCAAAAGGTTTTCCTATCCATTTTGTTATTCAGTTTATCACGGATCACACAAAAAGAGTTCATATAAAACTCTGGGGGTTAACCGGTCAAGTGTTTGTGTCCCGTTGTCATAGGCGTATCGTGGAGGCTATTCTCTGAAAAATTACTGGCTGACAATGACAGTGACTGGCTAACAATAATGGCATGGATTCTGCCTTCAAAAGAAAATGCCAGTGCTTCAAAATTCAGTTGCATAGGGGTGGGGTGGGGTGAACCATCTCCAGACCCATTATACCCCACCTTTCACCTAGGTCCATCGTACTGATACTTCCTTGCGGTAGCTTTATCTTCTCACCTATCGTGAAGAGTATAACTTTTGGTGGAGGCCAAAACAGGCCAGTAGCCAGGAATTGTCATATAGGGGGCACTAGTACCGCATAGGGGGCACCGAAGAAGCTATGTTTGTAGTCAGTAGTGCCACCATATGATAACAGTTTGCAGGAATTACAAGGGGTGATTAATATCTCAAGCTTACCACATATAGCTTGAAGATATCGGCTTTTCAAGGGCGCATATGAGCGAAAATTTCTCTCGTTTAACGGGAATTTTCCTCTCCTCTTGCAATAAAGAGACAAGGAAAGTCTCCACAAGTGAAGGGAACAAGACTATAATCACAATGAAGCTTCTTCAGCTCCGCAAGCGTAGTTGAAGGGTTGAGTACTTTGTGAATGACGAGGGGGCCAAGGCTGCCATTAGGCAGGCTTGGTGTAGTCCAGTATGATTTTGTTTGCATCCAGAAGAAAATTCCCTGAATGTCCGAGGTGCTAACAAAATGGGGACACAATAAAACGGAGATTTTAGCAGGACTTTGAATGACAGTGCTCACCAGGCTCTTTACAGTTAACAATTCAGATGATAAATATCATATTTCTATTTTGTTTATTTTGCATAAACAGAAAAAGTAAATTTTTTGAATAAAGTTGTGGTGATAAGTGATACTTGAAAACCCTTTGATGCCCGACAACTAACTTTGAAACTTCACCTAGCTTTGGCTAGAATAGTTTAATTTAACTTTTTGTGCTAATAATGTTCGTACGTGTAGCAACTTCGATCGTGAGAGCTGCGAGCGAAGCGCACCGACAAAGGGACCAAGCTCCCCTACGGGGTCCATCAACCGAAGTCCCTCCAGAAGCGACGGGTTGCCAAAAGGATGCTGAACGCAAAATTTTGGGAGCGCAAAGCGCGCAGAAAAATTTGGGAGTCTGTTGAAGAAAAATTGAAAATATTTGGTTTTTATTATGGAAATTTGGAAAATTTGGGTTTCTGTGGAAGAATCTGTCCCCCTGCTCATCCTAAACAGTTCCAATTCTCCCAACTAAGTTCAGGAAGTTACTCCTAGCCCCTTACAAACTGTCAAGAGCCCCTACTGGTGCAGACACAAACCTAGTTTATTGCTTCAAGGGAGAATGCAGTCACCCCAATGAAGAATTGTATAGTAGACTATCCTGTTTTCTGAATGGCTCTTGCGAATCATGTGACAGTACTTTTCTCACTATATTGCAAAATTTGCGAGGAACAACTTTTTGGTTTACCTTGAATTTGCAATATTTATGTCCTAAAATATCGTGAAAGATACTTGGAAGAGAAATAAGAAGAAAATTGTGACATTTAGCTATTGTTTCAAAATAAGTTTGGGGCGACTGCTTATGACCTTTAAGGTCATATCCTGGTGGACATACAAGGCCATAATATGTAATGAGAACATTGTGCAAGCTGGGAACTGTGAGCTACTCTGCATCTTTTGACTTTGATGTGAACCAAAGAGCATTCACCAATGAGACATTGAGAAGTTTGCTTTCTCACAACCAAAATGTATTTGGGGTGATGAGTGTCTGTCCTTAAGAATGGTCGCGGCGGTGATGGTGCACCCTTCCACCACCCGGGACTCAGCATTGAGACACTTCACGTTTCTCACAAAATATGTTTACCATGATGTTGAGACTAAATTAAGGATCTTCCAAATGGTAAGAGAAAGAGGATAGAACTTCATGGATTCGGTTTTGATTTTTCCCAGAATCACGCCAACACGGAAGAACAACAGTGTAACTATGGAAAGTCTTTATAAAGCCAACATATCTGAAAAGGGTGTTAAAGTTTTACTGAGCTAAAGAAAAAGCTCGCGAAGTGCGTGATAAATACGCTTTTTATTAAACGCCTTTTTGGATATTTTTTGGTAAAAATGGCCTGGTGTCAGACCGGGGCCAACGTTTAAAGGTATTAAAATTTTATTTCGGTCGATTATCCATATAAGGGGCACAGTGGTCCGCATGGGGGCACGATCCCCGTGCCCCGGCCTGGCTACGGGCCTGGGTCAAAGTTCAGACACTGGCGGCTCGCCATAGGGGCAAGGGGGGCACTTCCCCCCCTCCCCAGTTTTCAAAGCATGGTCTTCAATTTTCAAAAAATAACGTTATTCGATATGACATAAATAAAAAAAAAATACTTCTTAATTTGGGCAAATAATCCCCTCTATCTCAGAAATGTCATGTATTGTTTATAAAGTATGAACTAATATGTAATTGTCAGTATATTTTCGCAATGATTTCAAATTTTCAGCCTAGGCCTAGTTTTACTGGATCATTCGACCACTGGTCATATGAATTAATATGATTCGATCGAGTCGTCATAATTTCGATTTATTTTGCATGCTCGTGTGCAGCTCCTTCAATGGGGGATATTCTAGTTTGCGATAAAGGAAATGATAAAATGCCACACTGTTTCATACTGAGGGGGCCATTATCAGTTGGCACATATACCTCTTAAGAAAATTTCCTTTGCTCAAAGTCTCAACCATTGCCGGGAGCTTTTAGCTGCTCTATGGCATTTGTTTTGTCTTTTGTGTTATGTGTCAATGTTAACCTCCCGTAAAGGGTGAACAAGAAACGTTTATTTGGTTAAATCACTGAAGCCGTAGGCCTAACCACCGATGATCGCGAAAGTTGCTATTGCTTATCAGTAAAATTAGATGTGCCGGACGTGTGTGAAGATTAATGTAAAATGCGAGAACTTTTAAATTAGAAGCTGTTTTGGTGTCTGGTGGAACATGATTATGCAGAAGGTTTTGAATGCATACCCAATGAGTATTCAATTTATTACAGTAGAAACAATGCACAATTTATTATAGCATAGAAACAATGCATAGGAGAACTCGGTGTTTTACAAAAATTTTTAACGGAGTCGCGAGAATGGTTTAAACCAGGGGTAGGGAACCTCCGGCCTGCGAGACCATTTGGTCCTGCCCGGAAGGTAATTTGTGAACGTATAGTGACATGCATTTGGAAATCAATTTAAAATAACTTTATCCATCATTACTAGACATAGACTAAGTACACTTCGTAATGCCGCTTCTGCATGGTGTAGTACTACACCACACAGGTTGCACAATGTAGCATGCATTGTAAAGCATGCATGTCATTACATATGAACCAAACTCGTCCAACTATGGAAACTATGCGAAATTTATTTCGCTTGCACCGTATCAGTCCCGGTGGACTACATGGGTCAATCTTCCCTCCCTCCCTCCCTCCCTCCCTCCCTTGAGACGGTTTAAAAGTAAAGAAGTGAATAACTTTGTCATGCAATGCTAAGACTAAAGATTAAAATAATGCCTTCCAAACGATATTTTTTCGCGGCACTTTTTTCAGTTGCTCAATTACTATTATATTTCAGCATCATAAACGGGGCTGCAATTAGTGCAAGCTAAGATATTTAAAACAAATGATCATTTTTTGATAACTGCATCTGATTAGTTTCACCCTTCATGATGTCATTTACAAAAAAAAAAAATGTAAAGGTAATGCTGGCGTTAAATCTCATGTTGTTGTAGAAACCTTGGAGCTTTCTGGGGTCTTTGCCGCCGTGATTCTCATCCACGATTGGAAGCAGCTTTACTGGGTGTCACGTGGACTGATCAGGGTAGGTGTTTTTCTGCAAAAAGGTGTATCGGAGATGTAGCGTACACGTATTGTGTTGCTCATAGGAGGAGAGCTATTCGTTCCCTTGGTCACGTTGACAGGGCCCCTGGCCGGCGAGCGGTCTTAAGATTGTATGATGGCCCGTTATAATCGAAATATTTACCCCTTTGTTTTAAACAACCGTTACAATTGATTAAAATGAACACCAAACAGTTAATCAAAGCTGTAGTGAGGCTAATGACAAGTGGCCTACTTGTATAAGGGATGAACTATCGTTTTGAGTAAGGGAAATTCCCCTTCCCCTTTGCCAAAAAATTGTTTCGGTAACTCTACTCAGATCCCAAATAGTGCTATCATTTTATTGTTTTCAAGTGAGTTCAAGCTCGAGAGTTTCGTTATTTTAAGAAAAAATCAAGAAAATCAACATTTTATGATTTCTTGGCAAAGCTGAAGCGTATTGTGACACAATGAAGCAAATAACAGAATATTAATGGGTAAGCGTTTTATAAAAGTGGATCAAGTGACGTTGCCTGTTTCCCCTGCCATTCACTACGTCCTTATAGAGAAGCGATCGGTTGTATTGAGTGTATTTGCTAAATATAGCACAACGCACGACTGAATGCCTGAGATGGTTTCTGAAGAACTTTGGAACACTATATGGGGCACAACTGTAAATCATAATACTAACCATACACCTACTATACTATATCCTGTGTGGAACATTGATATTGCTGAGGGGTCGTCCGAAACTTTGTGATCACGAAGTTGATTCCCCCCCCCCCCCAAACAAAATTTCTTAGAACCGCCTATGAGTTCAGAGGTGAAACTATGAAAACCTCCTAAAGTTCTTGTAAGCACAATATTTCAAGGCAGCAATGATGAGTGTATTCATATTTGGTTTATAGATTTGCCATATTAAGAGGAAGGTTCTTTTGTGCTTTTTGATGGGATTCCAAAAGTCATTCGAGGTCACAAGAGGTAAAGAGCTAAAAATATATAAAGATAGGAACAATGGATACTTTTAATACCATGGAGCTAATACGTGGACAGGAGAAGAAACTTCACGAATGCCTTTGAAGACGCCGATCATTGGATTAGCATAAATTTAAGTCACACTTTCTTCTCCTGTCCAGGTAGTAGCCCCATGTTAAAACTGGGCATATATACATTTATCATATTAAGGAAAAAGTCAATTGTTTGTGGTGGAGGTCAAAATTCATCTGATTTCACTAAGGGTGAAATTAAGAAAACCTTTTAAAGTGCTTTGAAACACGATAGGTCATGAATTTGAACCTTGCTGGATCTCACAGACCGCAGAGTGTGGATGCTCCACATTAAGTTCGAGAAGGCTCTTGTTTCCATGGAGATTAAAGATCACACAAGGTCACCAGAACTGATTAACAAGGTATTTTGGGAAGGGTTATCTCCAGAAATCTCATATTTAGCATGTACTTACATGTCC
>WURT03659044.1:0-23081 GCA_009936505.3 Holothuria glaberrima
AGAACTACAACAGCTATGCCAGTTTTAACTTCAAAATATCTGTCTGGATGTCATTCCGTTACCGTGGAATTGCCCATTTGGTAAAATCACAAAATGATATTAGAATGTTATGCTTTGCCTGCCACATAATAATTCTGAGAACTGTACAGTAACTGACAAGTACATGCAGTATGTGATACAAATGCCACGGCAACCATTATTGAACAGTTCCTTTATAACAAAAGGCAATCTTGTCTGTCCTAAGTTGCATGTTTTTATTATCAAAGGCAACCTTTTTGGTTTACACTTATATACTGTACATACTCACAGTTGAAACTGGTCCACAGATGTTTCAGGAGTTAAACATTTGGTATAATCACACCACACTATCAGTACCAAATTTTCTAAATTCCATTGGTTGGCCAACTTATTGCAATGGACCATAACGGCAACAAAATTCTCTCGTGCCTGTTTTACCATTCAGTATGTTTAGTAGGCTACAATGTAGGTCGTTTAAGGATCAAACAGGCTCTTACTGTGCTGTAGTTCGAACACCTACAGTATTATAAATGCCCACTTATAGTATTCATCGGTCGAAGTCAGATACCCCCCCCCCCCATTTGACAGAAAAATACAAATCAATTATTTTTTTTTACAGTATGAAAATGACTCATGTGAGCAACTACTAAAATATTTACCAGAAAAAGAACATAATATTTGGCAGTTCAATTCTAAACGGTTCCAACTAAGACCCTTCTACCATAACTACTGTAGATACAGTAGGCCTACAACACCCACAAATACAGTATGCAGAGTTGCAGTGCCAGCAAAATTGAAAAGGTACAGTAGTTATGTAAAACCTACAATACTGTTTACTGCACCACAAACTCCAACTTGGCCAGAAAACCAGACAGACAGACAGACAGACAGACAGACAGACAGACAGAGAGACAGACACACACACAGACAGACAGACAGACAGACAGACAGACAGAGTGAGTTACTGTAACAAAGCGGAACAGAACAGGAAGACAGTCCTGAACAGAACACAGACCTGTTGTCAGGCTCATGATGGACAGTCCTGAACAGAATGAGAAATCTATTTAACCAATCAAACCTGTACTAAAACTACAGTAAGTGCATCAATGAAATTATGTACAGTAGAATTAAAATCAGAATGTGAAAAGAAGTATTCTAGGTGCTTCTGCATATAGCCTATAGCAGGTACCCACAGCCAGACAAGGTACTGAATGGGGGTGAAATGGTTTCCGGGGGGCAAAAATTTTTTCGGGGGGCAAATGTATAAAAATGTATTAAGTTGATCGCAACTTCAAAACTTTCTAGGGGGGCAAAAAACTTCCCCCTTGGCCCTCCCCCCTTGAACAAAGTGCATTCCATGTTAGGCCCATGCCGAAGTTACACCAAGAAAAACAATAAATAACATAAGGAAAATGCCAACTCTATGCCGAAGATCTTCAGATAGTAGTGCATGGAATGCAACTTGGCCTCTTGACTATGGGCTGATGACATAACTGAGAAATTCATTGTCAGTATGCTTAGTAGGCTAGAGTGCAATAGAAGTCACATCTCAGGAGCATGAAAAAAGGTGAATTAAGTTGGTGACTGCCCTGTGTTCCGACACCTCTATGTTTCGACAACTCATATATACTGTAGAGGTATTACAGTAAATTATGCATGGACGATTTTCGTTAAAATAGATGATGACACAGTGGTCCGGAGACAGCAACCCGGCTAATGTTACCACATAAGCAGCATCAGAATAATCATAGCAGTGTGTCAGAGCATAACAGTGTTGAAACATATAATGGGTAACGTAATGAACTTGTCAGAACTTAGGGGTGTCAGAACTTAGGGGTGTCTATAACTGAAAAGTTCAGGTAGCAGTTGGGTTGTCTGCCTAAGTAGTATTTATACAGGCCAAATTGAAATAGCAAAAAGCTGTATGAGACAGATACAGTTCTTTGATTTTAAACAGTCACAATAATTTAGATTTTAAGCAGCATACATACACTTATTGGGGGCAGCAAACATTGTAACGTTTTTGGCCATTTGAGATTCATGAGGTGAGTTGTGAAACCAAGATCCCGACACTGATGAGCTAAAGAGCAGGTGCACACTTAAGCCAACAGTCTAGACTAAATCAGAGTACTATAAGCCTCCAATAATAGACCACAGATCACAGTAGTGTTGATTAATTTTTAATAAAATGTAATATGAATGCACATGATACTCACTGGCTTTCTGGTGCATCATGTACTGCTCTGCACATATATATTTCGTTCCTGAAACTTCAAATTCAGCAGGATGAAACTGACTAAATGGTGACTTGTTCGTGTAGAAGAAAGTGAACTTGTTCCCGTAAGTACGGACAGCCGCCATCACTTCTTGAAATTTGGAAACTCCCAAACGCCCAAAGTTGGCGGCCTTACAGTTCGCGTAACACCTCCCTACAGTCCAAAACGATTATCTGCGTGACAGCCACATTGACAGCTGGGCACAACGGGACTGATTCTAGAGCGATGGCGACGAGTCAATATATGAGCTGAGTTGGCACGTCGGTTGTTACTGCGGACGTTGCTTTCGAAGTACCTACATTTTAGTTACAAAGCATCTCAGATCTAACAGTTATTGCACCAGAATGATGAAAACCGTTTCACACGTTTCGCGCAGGCACGACAAGTTTTCGGTTTGTTTGTTACTAAAAATAAACTAGTAAAGCTACTACGTAATACGGTATCGTTTAAACTACATGTATGTTTTTCATTCTGCTTCTACGCCATTACGAAACTACGGAGCCCGGAAAGTGACATGTGAAAATATTTTTTTCAGGATTTCCGTACGAAACTACCATGCTTGAACTATATAGCCGATATCGCATGAGTCGATCACTGAACGAACATTTCGAAGAGGAAACTACACAAAACATGATTTAAATGGTAGAAACTTTCCCAGAATTTTTTCTATGCGTCTATCTCATTCTGTCATATTTTGGTTATGTTCGGAATGAACTAGGGCCTAAGAAGATTGGAATTCGATAGATTTCAAACTTGGTATGGGGACATGCGTTATGGTGAGAAAAAGAACCCTAATGTTTTAGTACATGTCAAAGGTAATCTGAGGTCATAGTGGTAAAGCTCTGAAAACCTTGTAAACAGGATATCTTGAGGTAGGAAGCTTGGGATAGATTTAGTATGTGGATGCCGTATGGTCAGAGGAGGTACCCTATCATTTTTTGGTGGAGGTCAAAGGTCATTTGGGGTCACCGGGGGGTCAAACTCTGAATACCTTGTGTGCAAGATATCTCAAGTTAGGAATCTTGGATACTTCACATGGTGTTGCATTTCATATCAATTCCTTTCGCCACATAAAGGTGGCAGTGTGTTCTGCTAGAAATTCGACTGTTTATCGCTAAAATCGATGACTCACCCTAAGCTGTCCTTGGCGAACGAAATTCCTGTGAGTGTGTGCGGAGCTTGACCGCATTGAGCGTTGTATGCTCCTATTGTGTACTGTGTCAGCGTGGTATAACCTACCCGCGGAACGGACTGTTTGCTCAGATTCCCTGCTTCAGAACTGAACACTTAATATGATGTACAACCTGCTACGTAGCAAGGGCTTACAGGGAGAAAGAAGGAAATGCTAGAAATGTAACACAGATTCTCATTCGATATCTCCCCGGTCCGATGAAGGAAAAGAACCAATGGCAATGAAGTTTATATGGATAGTAAGAAGAATTTGTTATCTTTCTAATTCTACGAGAGACAACTAGCAGGAAATCGGTTAAAGGTGTCTAGCACGACTTTCAAAGTAGGGACTCTTCAGGGCTCTGACGTACATGTAAACACTCTGGCAAATCAAGTTACCTACAAAATTGCAAAAATTGAAGGAGTAGACTTCTTTAAACCCTGAGTCCGACGGTGAACGCCAAATCTATGTTATGAGTCTGGTATCATTGGAAAGAAAACAAAAAGATCTTTCAAAAGGCGGGAGAGACAAATTGATAGAAGGGAGGTAAAGGCATGAATCTGGAAGAAGAAAACAGTGCTATGTGGTAAATGGCTATAAGTGAGTGGCGGGAAGGTTACGTGAGCCGTTGTGCAGCTGCATGGGAAAGAGCGTTGAGGAATTGGTATGCAGAAAACCCCTAGGAATTCTTAGATGTTATACAGCTGAAATCACCAGGAGCCAAATGGCAAAAATTCCAAAGAATTCCCAAGGTCAAATATTAACACAAAACTGTAATTTTCCAGCAAATTACGATCACATTCAACTAATGACTGAAAGAAATGGGTCAAGCTTGGCGTTATTTGAGATTTCACTTGTATAAAGTGCTATTCATGGAATTAAACCACAATGCATTTTTGCATTCTGGTTATCGGTGAGGGGATTGTTCTACACAGTGGCGTAGCCGGACTTTCTTTGTGAGGGGGGGGGCAAGGCATTTCTCAAGGGGGGGGGGCAACCAAAATACATATGTTTCGCCCAATGTTTTGTATGCACTTACTGTGCTGAAGTCCATTCAGTGCATCGTGCAGTAGTACGGTACATTGTTCACGATCATTGAACGTATATGTTGATACTGTATGCATGCGCTTACGCTATGCTTTGACCAATTAGACCAAGGCGTTATCATTTCTTGCTATTGTTTTCAGTTAAGTTCGTACCGTCAACTGGCCGAATTGATTAATTGCCAAGCTGATCATATAAATTTGTCAAAGTTAGTATATATTGTAAAGGTATTTTTTTCTTTAAAAAAACTCTTCCTGTTTTTTTTTCTTTTTTAACACATCGCTTGAAATTATTTAAAGAAATTAATATTTCTTTACTTGGATTTCTTAGTATTATTTTGATTTAGGAATTTAAAAAGCGCATTTTCTCCGTACATCAACATAAAAAGTCAAAATTAGGGGGTGGCATATGGGATCCTGGCTTAGCCCCCCATGGCCTCCCCCATGGCTACGCCACTGGGTGTCGACTCATCATTATTTTGCATCGTTTGTCTGGTATTTAGTTCGCATCAGGCGCGTAGCTACGGGGGGCTGGGGGCGTGCGCCCCATGAAAGCTTCCCCCAATCCCCCCCCCCCCCACTGAGATTCAGGCTCTTGAAAAAAGTCGGATATACCTTTTCACCTTTTGCCTCACTCAAATTATTACTTCTGGTGCAGCTAATTCGACCTAATCCATCTCATATTTTCGGGAAGAAAACGGAACCCGACTGATTTTCAATGCAGAATTTAGGCGCGCTTCGCGCGCATTTGTCACCTTGCACACTCCATATCTTATAACCATTTTTTGGCAATAATACATTTATTGTAACCAAAGCCCTTTTACGACAAAAGTTCATCTTCGACCTCTGCAGGGCCCTAGCATCAGTAGAGAATCTTAAGAACAATATAGTAGCACAAGTAGCGTACACGGTAACATTCGTAGGGCGAGGGAGTTACCCCTCCACTTAGACAACACACCTTTCCTTTACAGTCAATCAAAAGAAAAAAAAAATCAAGTAATTGCAAAAGTTTTCCAATAAATGATCGGTTCGAAACTTTATTAAAGATAGCACCATTTTGCATCTAAGCACCCCCTCCCCTTAGACCCCCTCCCCGGGACATCACCTACACAAGGTAACAAAGCATGGATTCGCTCCAGGTTCATACTACTTCCGATGCGAAATATACACATTTATGTACATTTTACACCGGCTTTCTGGGTGTATCTGGGGTGGACTTACAGCATCATCTTCTATAGTGCCCCATCACCATCCTCTGCGCGACGTCACTGTTCAGATTTGTCGAAAAGTGTCAATGCCGGCGTCAAACTCACAAAAGAGTCAAAAAATTTTCAAAGTAACTTACCAGACTGTTTTTTTTTTCTATTTCAATAAACTATTCCATGACCATATCAAGACATGAGTTCTCACAATACTGTTTAGAAAACTTTAGAGCAACTTGCAAGGCCTAGGAAGTGTCATTTCCGGCGATCTAGGCCTTTTTAGCTAAAATTTTCTGGTACGCTGCGCGCCAACTGGTGGTGGCGCTCCGCTTAGATAGTAACAAGGTGCCCTCCCATGAAATGGTCAAGCCCCCCCCCCCAGCGCCCCTACTAAAATAATCCTGGCTACGCCACTGGTTCGCAT
This sequence comes from Holothuria glaberrima, assembly GCA_009936505.3. NCBI lineage: Eukaryota > Metazoa > Echinodermata > Holothuroidea > Aspidochirotida > Holothuriidae > Holothuria > Holothuria glaberrima. The sequence continues at coordinate 6,135 of WURT03659044.1, forward strand.
AGTCACATGTAGACATCCAATGTCCTCGAGTCTCTGAATAAATTTCCACCAATGCTAGGGACAATGAAAATCATGTACCTGAAAACCGACACCAAATATCCTTTAACTAACTGTTATTTTCTGCCATGTACTCATATTGTGCACCATTCTAAGAACCAGTTCTACCATTCTAACTTCCTGTAGAACAATTAATGCAGTAGAACTATGATTGTTTCATAGCCTCATATTGTTCCAAATTGTTTCAAATGGTCAAAACACAATAATATTTTTGGCACTTTTCCGCCACTTTCAGTTAAAGGGAAATATTGCGTTTAAAATGCACCAACATGGCATACAAAGAAAATACCTTTAATCATTATTAAACCGTTCAGTCTCATTAATAAACTCTAGCAATAGCTTTATCCCCTCAAAATTTTATGCATTACAAGAATATGCTGCATCATTTGACCTTTTGAAAGTTTGGGTGAACAAATATTTTTGTGCAACAAATAACTGTATTTCTTCCTCTGAGAGCCTTATTTCGCGGTGAAAAGAAAGCTACCGTACTGCATGCCTTCTTTTTATTCGTTTAAAAATATGAAAATTGACTGTAAAAATAATGTACATGAGTAATTCCATAAATTAGGGTAACGATGGTAAAACTACACTCTCAAAGGCCACTGCCATGTTAAGTTTTATCCACGCGGTCAGTTGAGTTTTTAATTTTGTTACTACAATTTAGGTCGATTACATAACTATCACAAAAATTGTATCATGGGAATAATCTTTCCAATTTTGATGAAAAATGAGCTGAAAAAACAATTTTTAGGCCAAAATCTGTGGCATCTAAAGTTACTATCTAAAAAGTTGGATTTTTCCTGTTTTAGGCTTGACTTGCATAATTTTTAATACACAATTTTTAATAACAAACAGGGCCATTTTCAATATTGAAGAGTACCGTAGTCCCTGAAACGTTGCCGTGAAACTTGACAGTTGAAAAACTTGACTGAGGCAAACTTATCTGCCAAAGTTCCTTCTTTGAAATATCTTATGAAATAACACTTTTTAATATGGCACTTGACATGCACTTTGTAAAATTTTGCTGTCTGATTTAAAATTTGAAATATCAGGAAATGTACTTTGGTCACGTCATGTCCCCCTCCCATCCTGTTTACACATAAAACATGTCTTTGTACCATAAAATTGAGATAAAACCATGAACTGAGAAATGAATGAAATTTTTAGCTTCAAATTACTCAAATTATCTTAATAATGCACTTAACTTTTAAATGCTTTGAAACAGACCCATTTATGGTATTAATGTGGTAAAAGTATTTTGGTGTCCCTATATTTACACTGAAACAACTTTTTCCCAAAATACCATTTGAGGATGTAAATAGTTTCTGCACCAGTGAATGGAACATGCTCCTCATCAATTTCAAAGAAATTAGTATAACACAAATAAAAACATTGTGTCACAGAAAAAAGGATGGATCATGAATCTAGGGCCAAAAGTTCATGTCACAGATTGGTACCCAAATAAAAAGAATCCGACACCCACATAACAAGCCGGGCTACGATTAGGTAGCAAAAGCGAGCCGGGAGATGAGTAGGACTTGTAGGTTATCAAAAAGCCAAAACGGAATACTGCCCTCACCATAACTTTTACACGCGTTCAGTACATTGATTGCCTATGTACTCTTCATCGGAGACAATTGTAGTTTGATTTCATCTTCTTCGGGATTTCAAATCAGTAAAGAAATATGGTAATCTAACTTCTATGAATAAATACATGAATTAGGTTGAAAAATAATGATACTTATCCTTTTCAGAGTGGAAGAACTTAACTAATGTATACGAGGCTACAGATCATTTGAAACTCTACTATTACATAGCCTAACTGTGGTAGGTAATAACCTAGGCTCCTTGTTATCGTTGACATGCTACAGCCTACAGTACTGTAGGCCTATAGGCCTAGCCCTCAATCAGTGTCCAGTACTACTAGTACTAGTAGTATACGACGCTCCGTTACTGACAACGATCCGAATACAAGGCCCTTATTCTCTACATAGACATTTCTAAGTTAGTAAATAGGATAATGGTGATGTGTTATGAATTTCCTATGTTGTGCACATTCGGCTTCACATTCACTGATTCAGCCTCACAATCGTCCTCACATTCTGAACTTGAAGCTAGCACACTGCACAGGACTCAGCCTCACATTCGGCCGAATCCTGTAGGTAATATAGCGTCCGAATGTGAGGCTGAATCCTGCGCTACGTTCAGAATGTGAGGCCCCCTGTGCTGGAGGCAGAATCCTGTGCTGGCTTCACCAGGGTCCATTCCATGTAATGCCTACGCCGAAATTATGCCCAGGTATCAGCATTCGTACGCCAACAAAACCAAAGGTGTAGGCCTACGCCAGCAAATTACCAAAACCAAAGGTGTACGCCAACAAAACAAAAGGTGTGATTTATAGGCCTACCACACATTACATGCTGTGGCATTGCCTGCTGTAGGATGATCATTCATCACACTTGAAGCAAAATGTTACACACATCCTTTCCAGATTGGAAAGTTTGCCTTGCACGCGCAAGTTCTGGCCCGCGCAACTTCCTCCTCGAATTCAGCACTTGGCTGCGCCAGAGCCTACTTGCTGCTTAATCTGGCCGCGCATATGGAAGAAAGTGGTTCAGGGCCGCGAATAGGGCCGCTGCTAAAGGTACAAGACTGCGCATGGTTCAAGTAATGTTCTCTCAGCTCCAGATTGCTGCTTCAGCTTCGGATCAATGTTCAGTTCAACCGCGCATATTTCTGTGGAACGTGAGCTTTGGCCGCGCATGAGCTAAAAATCTCTAGTCACTTGCCCGCACAAAATGATAACTTTCCATTCTGGCATCCTTTCCTATTTGGCAGGAAATAATCATATTTTGTGTGGGACTCAATGGGCATTAAGTGTAAACACAGCAGTACAAAATTTTATAGCTGTCGTATTGACTTAGAGCGCAGTACAAAATATATATAGTCAATAACTAAGTTGTACGCTGACTCAAGTGAATCCTCATGCCACTATGGTAAGTTGTATGCCAACTCGATTGAATTTTCATGCCACTACGCCAAGCGTTTTCCTTCATCTACGCCAGAGATCTTCGGCGTATAGTGTACAAAATGCACATGCATGGTTTCAGAACGTGAGGCTGAATGTGAGGCCAAATCTAAGGCTGATTCCTGTGCTGGAGGCCGAATCGTGTGCTGGCTTCAGAACACAGGCGCCCCTTACGTTGTTCAGTATACCATACACTATGTATTATATAGTCGGAAAGGTAGGTCACATATCTCCTAGCTCGAACAACTGACTTCAAGTTTCTGGCATAAGTACCACACTTTTCTGGCTAAGTTTGTCTATGTTGACACTTTCGATCATTAGGTGGGTCAAGGCAGTCCTTTTTTCTGAATAATTTCACACATGAATATCGTTGTCAAAATGATGAAATTTCGGTTTAGTAACAGTTTGGTGTTGGTAGCTGCTGGTAGGGATAATTCGGCACTTCCACACTATAATTAAATACTCCTGAAATACGGTATTGCCCAAAGTTCTCTAAACTCTCAAATTTATTTTCTAAATTCATCAATATTGGTTCACTATTTATCATTATTGATTTCTCAGATACAAATCAGCGTTAACCAGTTAACTGCGTATGACGGATATATCCGTCATGTCCTAACTTCATGCTACTGCTTATGACGGATATATCCGTCTTATAATATATGCACCGAAATTCGTCATGTGACACCCAGCCAATCAACGATACACCCTGGAAAGATCGTTCGCTGTGCACAGCAAACGTTCAGACCCTACTGTCTGTTCACTAATGCGTAGGACAGATATATCCGTCTTCTAATTGAGAAGTTGATCAAGCACATGGAACCTAGAAGTGTTCTTGCATATGCTGTGCTGTTTACAATCTCTCACAGGCTACCGCTACAAGTGTAGGACTGCGTGGGCGTATTTTCTTTTCAGATTTCACTGTTACAATGGCTGCGTCTACATCAAACAAGAAGCGATTATCTACCGAAGATGTTTTGCAGTGTATATTTGATTCCGATATCGAATCAGATAGTGACTCAGAAAATGAGGAAGAGGAAGGGTATTTGCGCGGGGCAAATAAGTTACAAATAAGTTACAAACACTGTCATTTGCTTGTATTTGCTTCAAAAACAAAGAAGAAAAAGAAGGAGATGACAAATTTTTGTGGTAAATATTTACAGTGTACATATTATTTTTCCAGTGTAAAGTTGAAATAAACGAAAAGTGGCATTTTTGCGAAAATTAGTTCCTCAGTGGGATAAAAGTTACAATAATTCCGCAGTTAACCCTTTTCCATAACTAACGTGCCTGTGGCACGCAAATTGAGTTAACATTTTCAAAAAATTATAACTTTGTGATGCAACACCCCCCCAGCCTTCATTTAACACTACTAAAATAAAGCCAACAAATAGATCCATGGACACTCACTTTTTTGGGGGCGTGTTGCATAGTGACTTTTTTCAGAAAAACATAAAGTATTTGTTTACATTCAAAAATAGTCAAAAAATGTGAAAAAAGCGAAAAAAGGGGGCAAAATCTTGGAAAAATAATTTCAGGCACTTAGAAAAAGGCCAGCCTACTCATATTTCTTTTCTGAATACCTTAGAACCTAAACAAACACCATTAGAGATGAATAAATGGTTGGGGGCAGGGATTTTAGAGATGTTTCAAATATAATTTTGAAAAATGCGTAAATTTCGGTCAAAAAATGTACATTTCAAGCCGAAATACTCGCTCCACAACCAAAAATCATAATTTCACAACCAGAAGTCTGATTTTGTTCATTCAAACTCCAAAATGGTCCTTACAAATATCCTTACATAGGCATACCAAGATATATGCATAAATGGTAGGGCTAGGGTGAGTTAGAGAGGTTGAAAGTTGTTTACAAGTCCAAATTTGAGAAATTTGTCAAATTTTGGTCTAGAATGCACATTTCTAGCCCCCAAATCCCTCCAAATATCAAAAAATTATAACCCACGACCACCCCTCCTACTTTTTTATGCTGCAAAATGTCTTTTCAGAGCTACGGTACAAAGCTACGTAGGGCTGTGTACGATCACAGGTCAACAAACTAATTGTTCTCACGTCAGTGTGCAATGTGCGCTTAAGTATACAGTCTGTGTACACTGTGTGTACAGTGGGTATGGTAATTCAAAAGTAAACAAAGATAAAATGAGCATATCTTCCTCATTTTAGCTCCAATTTCCTCAAATTTGGTATCAAATGGAAGAGAAAACTATGACTAACAATCCTCTGCACCCTTAAACACAAAAAAACCTTGTGACATCATCTAATTTGCATATTTAATAAAATAACATTATTACATCATCTAATTTGCATATTTGCACACTAATTAATTATAAAATTATGTTCATTCAAATTTTCCATCTTTTCTCTTTCCAATGATAGATAGGTTCTTACAGAGAATATTCTTCTATCTTAAGATAAAAATTCCTGAAAATATTCCTCATTTTTTCACTCAAAAACCCTTACAGAATTGACTTAACTGGTTAATATGAATGAGATTTGAACATTGAATTTCATAAAATTTTAAAACTTTCCATCATACTGGTGGTGGAAATTTTTGGCTGCACATAGGCCACATAATAATGCCATTTTTGGTACGCAGAGTACCTCTTTCAACATGCCGTATGGACTTAACCTTTTTTTTACTAGTTAGGTCATACCTTTACAGTCTCAGGCCTACTGTTTGTGAGTGTGTACTGTATGTAGGCTACAGCACAGTAGGGTGTAATGTTCACTAGCGTAACTTAAGGGGGGGGGCAGGGGGCGGTCGCCCCCCCCACCCGGCGTCCTGGGATGGTCTGTCGGTACATCTGCTGATCTTGTCGGTACATCCGCCGACTGTGGAACTCAATAGGCATATTGTGTGTATATTTAATATGCTCAGAAAGTATTCCACATGGCTCTTTATCAGGTCCGTAGGCAGTAAGTTCTGTAACAATTATTTCTATAACTTCAAAAAATTTTCGCGCGTTACGCGCGCTTTCATCTTCAGTTCTGTCTAGCTGTAACGCCTGCCATTTCCAACAAGCTGGATTTATTCAAAGTTAAAGGTTCCACAAATATTGTAGTCGTGATTCAATAGAAACATGAAAATGAAACGTTGCGAAATTCTAACCTCTTTTACCTGTCTTTTGGAAGATTATTCAACCTGACCATCGTGGCGAATATATGTTGTAAGGAAATAGATTTTTCAGTTTCGTCTGGGAGCCTAAATGGGTAAGATGAAAAACGTACTCCAAGACCATGCAGTCGCACCATCAAATTTCTTGGTTTGCCCTTAAGAAGGGCAAATTTTTTAATAAAAACCCAAAATTTTACGTGTCCTAAAGAAAACAAAAATACGAAACCTTTTTCAATATTATCTCAATTTTTTCAGCGCGCTTCGCGCGCCTTACATTTTGCGATCGGCATCATTTCGGCAACCTATTGCATTCGTCAGGGCTTAGAGTAGCTGGCCCCTAGCCAGGGCGCTTGGCCCCCATGTCGGTAAATCCAAGCACCATCCCTGGCTTAGTCTGGATGCAGTTTTTCCTTTGGGCAATGAAGTACTTCCAATATTCATAGTACCCCCAAATATTGAAACATTTGGCACCATTTTGCATCTGGCCCTCCTCTTAGACTCCTTACCAGGATAAGAGAAAAGTTTTAGGCCAGATGTCCCCCCGCTTTCAAAATCAAATCGACGCCCCTAGTTATTGGTATTGTAGTTTTATGAACTACGAAGGTATGGGAAAATAATGCAAGATTTGGGGTGGATGGGGGGGGGGGGGTCACGAGTGCGTGGTGACTTGTTAAGTGATAACCCTTTGACAAAATGTCAGTACATTCACTATATTCTGTTTGTACATTTACCTTATTTTCATCCCTGCCCCCCACTTCTGTCACCCCAGTTATGCTACTGGTAATGTTTATGTGACAGTGACATTGTCTTGCCAAAGTACACAAAGTTTAGTGGAATATTTTTGTGTGGCATGTTAAAATGGCAAACATTATTACAGGCCACAGAACTGTGGGGAAACTGTTGAACTTTCCACAATGGGTCATGTAGCATATACTGTACAGTATTATGGTCAAAAAATTAAATTCTTTGTAAGCAAAATCCTCACTCGAACATTTTGTGTGCAATCATCTGAGCTTTCAAATAAGTCTAAGCCTACACATGACAAGTGTGCTGCATTGAGATTTTTCAATCATTTAAGCGGCTTTATGCTCAGGTTTTACCAAGAGTGCCACCAATAAAGCAGCATCTTAGGAAAAAGTCATGAAGTAAGCCAGATATGTGAAAAGTTGGCGCTGTGTAGTGAAAACATATAGTCAAACATGGCTGTCAAATGTTCTCTTACGTAGGCAAAAAAACTTGGCCAGAGGGTTCATGAACTTATTCCTGGTAAAGTTGTTCATTAAAAAGTCTTTCCTTTTGTCCAATTTCAGTAGGCCAAGCCTACAGTACCTCATATAGGCCTACTGTATGTTTATGCAGTAAGTGTTCCTTCATATAGTTTATTTATTTATTCATCCCTTCCTTCCTTCCTTCCTTCCTTCCTTCCTTCCTTACTTCCTTCCTTCCTTCCTCCCTTCCTTCCTTCCTTCCTCCCTTCCTTCCTTCCTTCCTTCCCTCCCTCCTTTGTTCCTTTGTTCATTCATTTGTTCATTCGTTCATTCGTTCATTCATTCATTCATTTATTTGTAAATTTTTATCTTTTTCAGCCTCAGAATGAATATATTGAACTTCACAGAAAGAGGCATGGTTATCGCCTTGATTACCATGAGCGAAAGTAAGTATTTATGACAAAGTATTGTTAAAGTAGTGACAAGAAACAATATATGAGAGCTAGTGTTGGACTTGAATGTCAACCATTGTCATGTTTTTGTTGTACAGATGTTGTCATCATTATAAACTGATACCAGTGTGTAGCCTACTTTAGCAACCAGAGATCATATACAGTGTATTTCCAGGTTGCCATCAAAATTACCCAGATTTGTTCTGGGTGTACAGCTATCATGAAAAATTACATCCTAAAATTAGATTTGTGGGATAGTGACAGGTTTATGACATTTTGAAATTCTGTGAATCAACTGAGTTTTTTGTCATTTTGGAGATCACCTTTCTTAGACAGTGTATGCTGTACATTTCAGCAGCTTGTAACAACGTACCAGGTGGTACCAGAAATCAGGACTGAATATGTTTACTTCCAAGGAGGCAGCATTAGTATATATGACATTGTGTTTAGGGTAGGGATAAAGAGAAGCAGACAATTGAAAAAGTCTCACACTATTAAAGTACTGGATTGCTGAGACAGGGTCTTCAGAACATGCCTAAGATGGGGAAGGCATCCTTGAGGTCCTAGATTTTGACATCAAGTCAATCTTGGCCAATTGGAGGTACAGGCATCTTTCATGACAAGTTTGCAAGAAAATATGAAGGCTGAGAACTGTTAGGAGAGGGGGAGGGGGTATGGTCCTCACTCCCATCCCCCTGCCCAGATGGCCTTATGCACTGATGTGATTTTGTACTGTACAATACATTCTGAAATAATTCAGCATGTCCTTTGATAAGGGGAAAGTACTCAAAATGATACTTAATTGAGTCTTTATTAGATTGTGTGACTTTTTCTAAACAAGTTTTGAATTGTTGTTCCAAGTGACCAAAATGTCATTATTCATGTTAAAGGAGAAATAAACCCTAGCTTTTTCTGCATCAAGACTAACATTTTAATGTATGCTTCTTCCAAAAGACGCACGTAGAAGGCATGACTACATTTATTTCAACCTAAAAAAGTGATTTTTGTGTTGCTAATGGTTCGCACCATTGTTGTTTGAATTCTTCCAGTTCCCGGACGTACAATGACGAAAGCAAGCCTCATATCACATTTCAACAGAAAATTTACCAACCCACACAAAGTAATTAGAACTGCACACATTGAAAAAAGTAAATGCATTGCAAAAATTCTGTTTGCCCTTCTTAAAAGAGAATAAAATTCAAAACAAGTTATTAGTTATATTTTTACCACACATTATTTAGGTAAAGTGAAAAGAAAGTTTTTACAAAAGCAGAAGAAATAGTTTGCATGACTTGGCAACGCCACAGTCTAGGTCTTCATACACTATAGTCAGGGTAACACCTGCCACGAGGTAATGTGTTTGCATTTTGCCTATAGGTGTACTGTAAGTGAAGACTAAATGTAAACATGTTACCTCACGGCAGGTATTACCCTGACTACCTACACCACAACACTGATTAATACACATACAGTATACAGACTACAGCACACTGTACTGTAATTCATTACACAAGGTAACGTTACAAGTCACAGGACGTCGGTACTCTTTACTTTGCAAGGTCAAACTTGAAACACTGCACCTGGTTGTTTGTAAAAAGAACATGGAATCAAACGGACTTAAAAATCTTACAGAATCCTTTGTAGCCTATATGATAGAGAATGAATTTAGACATCGAAGCGAAGTGAGCCCGAAGAGCATGATCTGTTGTAAAGGTGGCTGATATGCTAAGCAAGTTAGCACTTGTACGGGAACCAGTTCTGCAATGGATCGGGAATCTGTGTGATTTTGTCTGTTTTCTGCGCAAGTGGGAATTGAGCTAACAGTCTCTAAAGTGACGGTCATTTTTGACAAATATACCTGAATATGTTCGTGGACAATTCATTTTTAACTCCCATTCATTCAGTTATTGTGAAAAAGAAAAGAGGACTGAGTGTACCTAACGACAAGGTAGGTACTAAGATAATAGTTACTGGGGCCAGTAAGTTACGTGAAGCCCAAAACCCTAAACATCGTTTGAAATTACCAAAGCCGTTGGCATTGCTATTTATTTCTCATAGGCCTATCGCCAAGACTAAGTTAGGGTATGCACAGCTTTTAACGGCACCGGAGAAGCACCAAAACCCGTTTCTGTGCTGATCGTCATTTCATGTTAGTGTGCATTCCATGTGCAATGACTGACACATCGTGTTACTTACGATGTGGCTCTTTTATGTCATATTTGAAGCGCCCTCTTTTTTGAAAACAAGAAAATGGCTATTAACATCATGTGTGTAAAAAAATTATTGGAAAATTCATGAAAATTTGGGGAAATGCTGTTTCGACTAGCTTTTTCAGAAAATGCGGTAGAATATTAGTTTCTACTAGTGGTTTACTGCAAAATCCGTGGGTTGGCTTCCCCTTTAAGACCAATGTTAATGTACTGTCAGGAATTAGAAAAAAGAAGTGGTTATCAATTTTGTTTTGCTACATGCTTTTTCAGGAGGAAAAAGGAAGCCAGAGAACCTCACAAAAGATCCAAAGAAGCAAGAATGACAACAGGAATCAGGTAAGGTGATCCACCAAGAAGTTGAAAGTAGGTACAGTGACCACAGGAATCAGGTAAGGTGACCCACCAGGAAGTTTGGAGTAGGTACACAGACCACAGGAATCAGGTAAGGTGACCCGCTAGGAAGTTTAGAGTAGGTACAATGACCACAGGAATCAGGTAAGGTGACCCACCAGAAAGTTTAGAGTAGGTATAATGACCACAGTAATCTGGTAAGGTGACCCACCAGGAAGTTAAAAGTAGGTACAATGACCACAGGAATCAGGTAAGGTTACCCACCAGGAAGTTTAGAGTAGGTAATCAGGCAGCAGAATGACATACACTACCATGCATCAATGCATATCAGCCACTCAGGCATAGGCTTGTCATTGGTTTGCCATTGAAATCTGTTGCCCACTGAAGAAAATCTGTTGAGCCCCAGATTATGCCCCATCAGACAGATGAGATAACAACAAGAGCCTTGCTTTAATTGAGAGTCATTGACAGACTGGTTCATGTCTTTGCCCTTCAATGTACTCTTTCACACTTACCATTGCTTTGAATGAAAAATCATGAATACAGGGTTCCTGTGGCCTGAATATTTCACCATTGAAGGCCATGGAATTTACAGTAATCATCACTTTCCAGGGCTGTAAAAGTTATAAAATTTTGTGGAAGTGGCAGACATCAGTGAAAAAAGTTAACTTTGTTTTTCATTGTCTTTGCACAGAAATGGAATTTGTAACTCTTACAGCCACATTTGAAAAGTCATGGGATTTGCTATGTTATTCTTTACAAGTGCCATACGGTCGTAATTCTACAGTGGTAAAAAATGATTGATTTCCAAGTATAATGTGTGGTCTTCATTGAACTAATACTGTACCAGCTGGTTTCAGTGATATCAGATTATTTCAGTCCATTAAAGATTGTATATGTTGTGATAAAAGTTAGTACCTCAATGTAGATTTTTTTCATTCAATGATAAGGACATGAAAATGAGTGTTTTTTTTTTTTTTTTGTTCCTTCAGGGCCAAACTTATGCACAAGAGAAGACATGCAGAAAAAGTACAGATGAAGAAGACGTAAGTTTTGATTTCTTCTGGACATTTCTCTTTCTGCAAATTTATTATGCCCTTACCATAGTTTTAATGTAACCATTGAATTGGGTTGTAACATGCATTTTACATTAGGTAGAAATACTGAGCTTTGTACCTGCAGCAGTAGGTTTAATTTCTAAAGTTGGCTTTTTCATTGGTTTGCAGTAGTGATATAGGGTTTCATCATTTATGCAAATTCTTGTATATTTGTAGGATTATAAGCAGTGATCCAGTTATGATATCAGAATCATTGTTATTAGCTCATACCAGCATGCTGGTGTGAGCTGTTGTAATCATGCAGCGTCACTCTATCTATCTATCTATCTATCTGTCTGTCCACAATTGTTCAAAATGCTCCTCCTCCCACATTCTTCAATGGATTTGTTTGAAACTTGGACACAATGTTCCTTGGGTGGTGGGCCATTTGGGGTGTTCAGGAATTTTTGGTCCAAGGTCCCATGTCGGCCCTATAGCCCGTTTTATGAAATTCTGCAAAATGCTTCTCCTCCTGCAGATTTTCTTGTACAATGTTGATGTTTTGTCATAATGATACTCTATTAATGGTCCTTTCGGGGTGTGCAGGAATTTTGGCTCCAAGACCCAGGATGGGCTGTAGGGTCCATTTTGTGAAATATTGCAAAATGTTTAACCCCTCCTCCATTTAATGTAAAACAGAGTTGACAGCCTGTCATAATGATGTTTGGTTAGTGGTCTGTTCATGGTATTCTGAAAGTTGTGGTCCAAGGTCCCATATGGGCCCTATGGCCCATTTTATGAAAATCTGCAAAATGGTTTTCCTCCTGCATATTGTGCAGTCTTGATGGTTTGTCATAATGATACTTGGGTAGTGTTACCCTCAGTGTGTACAGAAATTCTGAGTCCAAGGCCCAAGATGTGCCCTGTAGGGTCCATTTTGGGAAATATTGCAAAATGGTTAACCCCTCCTCCAGTTAATGTTAAACAGAGTTGACGGCCTGTAATAATGATGCAGTGGTCTGTTTATAGCTTTTTGGAAATTTTTGCCCAAGGTCCCATGTGGGCCCTGTGGCCCTTTTTGTGAAATGCTGCAAATTGTGTACTCCTACACATTCTCTTGTACAACGTTGATGGTTTGTGGTAATGATGCTTGGTTCGTGGTACCTTCAGGATGTTCTTGGGTTCAAGGCCTAAGATGGACCGTAGGGTCCATTGTGTGAAATATTGCAAAGTAATTAACTTTTTTCCAGTTAATGTTAAACAGAGTTGACGGCGTGTCATAATAATACTTGGTTAGTGATCTGTTTATGTTATTCTGGAAGTTTTGGTCCACGGTCCCATGTGGGCCCAGTGGCTTATTTTATGAAAAGCTGCAAAAATGGTTCTTTAACTATAGATTCTTTTGTACAATGGTGATAGTTTGTCATAATGATACTTGGTTAGTGGTGCCTTCAGAGTGTACAGAAATTTTGTGTCCAAGCCCAAGATGAGCCCTGTAGGGCCCATTCTTTGTTATTTTGCAAAATGGTTAATGTTATACAGAGTTGACTGCCTGTCATAATGATGCTTGGTTAGTGATCTGTTCATGGTTTCTGGAAGTTTTGGTCCAAGATCCCATGTCGTAAGTTATTTGAGGTCATTTAAAGTCATATGACGCTTGTACTAGTAAAGACAAGAACCCAGGGACCGGTTGAAGGTATGAGCTTCTGCACCATTGGTGCTCTAGTTTAAAGTTTTTCTTGCCTTAGTGAGTCTGGACTCCAGCCAGTCAATTCCATGTTTTATCAGACAGGATTAATTCTCGAGAATTTCTTACATTGAAGTTTTACTCCTAGCTTTAACATAAGGGCTTCACTAAAATTTGGCTTGACTTGTAACATAGTGACTCATATGTGCAGTGCTGAATAAAAATGTCTTTTTCCTGTAAGCTAGTCAAAAATCTCACAAATTTCATGTTTTGACATACAAAATTGCCAAATTTCTCCAAATCTACCAAAATCTCCTTCCATGTATAAAAATGACTCCCTAGTTTGCCAATGTTTCCACTTATGCTTCAGTGATCCAACTTGCCATGTTTGGTCACATTAGTGAAATGTTTTTGCTTTTTCCAGAAAATTGTTTTTTTTTTCTTTTTCTTCTTTTGTTGCTGGAAAATTTGAAATTTATAGATTTTGATTGTTAATCAGCATTTGAAATAGCTGGTATCACATTGCCAATGTAACATACTTTATTACACACTATGGTGCATTTCTTTAAATTATAATACTGCATTGCATTTGCCAGTCTATGAACAAATCACCATCAAACAAAGTAACCACACTCAACAATGCCAATATTGTTACACTATTATGAAAAATGCTATACAGAACCTCTGATATGCAAAGCTTGCACTAATTGGAAACTGTTTGTTAATGCATGTACAAAGCAGCCCCAGACAGAAATTATACCATACTTTAGTGTTCTAGAACAAGATTGGTACATAAAGCATTCAAAAAGTTTTGGGCAAGGATTCTGTTACACTTACAGCCCTTTCCAAAAGGCAAATCAATGCATTTCCTTCCCATCGATGGTCGACCCCTCCCCTAGGATGGCAATTAGTGTGCCTGATATGCAGAAAACCCTGAGCACATTCTAGAAGATGGGCAGCACATGTTATCTGTGAAGTTAAGAACTGCTTGTCTTTTATTTACTGTATGTCCAGTTAAGGCATTGAGGGTGAATTCTGTGACTGACCCATTAAATCTTCTTACTCTTTCTGTTTGTAGTATTAAGATGCATGAAGAAAGGAAAACAAAGAAGAAGAATGATGATGAAGTACCTGAGGGCGCTGTGCCAGCGTATCTCCTGGACAGGGAGGGTCAATCTCGTGCCAAGGTCCTGTCCAATATGATCAAACAGAAGAGAAAAGAGAAGGCTGGGAAGTGGGACGTCCCCATCCCTAAAGTACGAGGGGTGTCAGAAAATGAAGTATTTAAGGTTTTAAAAACAGGAAAAAAGAAAGGTTAGTACAAGGAGTTTATTACAAAGAACACTGTGTCTCCAAAAAGTTTTAGGATCATGGTTGAAAAGCAAAATTGGGATTTAAGGGGGTTAGGTGTTTCACTATTTTCCCCTATCAAGGAGGAACGGTCAGCAGTGATTTAGGTTGTTTTCATTGTGGATTGTAACGTTTCATTTACTGTGTCCAATGGTAGATTGTAATTACAAGTTGACCTCCCTCATATTCAGGTCAAATTTTGTATCCAATGTACAAAAACGGGATTGGTAAACTTAAATGCAATGTTTTCAAACCTGTTTTTGCAAATGGTTAGGATTCACTGCTACTGTGAGATTTACAACCGCATGCCAGAATCCTATGAAGATAGTATAATTGTGCTGATCAGCCCCCTTACTTTTAGCTAGCCTAAGTTATTAGTGAACCATTTTAGAGCAGCACCTGCAAGTTTGGCTCTTCAAAGACACTGTCAAGTAGAATATCAGTGAATAATTACGAGATACCTGTGTGTGTTAGGCTAGAGTTCTGAAGATAGGTAGGGTGCAGTTAAGCCCTCATTTGCGGACTGTGACCATCTGTCAACTTACCCATCCAGTAGAGGGGAATTAGCATTCCCCTAAAGGCGTAGTGTAGTGGATGACCTTTATCTGTACCACTGCCCTACAACTGTATGAACAAAGATCTGAATAAGAGAACCAGCAGCCCCCTTCTTGCAGTGCTTCCAGTTTTCCAGATATTTCCAAAATTTAGAAAATTTTGGTGTTGTTTGAGTAATTTTTGGGAAACAGAATAGTACATGTCAATTACTATTTTATCTTTGTTTTCATGTTTGCCTGCAAAAAGGAAATTGCTTGCAGGAAACATTCACAAAATCTTTAGGAAATAATCTGAAATGACAGAAAATGTTGGACTTTCATGCAGGAATAGTTTTTGAGATGTGGAAACCCCCTTGAAGTAACCTGAGTAAACAGCTGTGTTGAAAAAGTGATCCATTGTTCAAAAAATGTGAAATGGTTTATATGTTTTTTTCAAAGATTTTTGGATTTTGAGGTGTACTCCTACCATCAAGCTACCTCATGTTACTTCAGTGTACAATGGTTTTAGCTCAGCATTGTTTGGATAGTATATCACACTAGGATATAACTAGTTGCTGGATGACAGATAGTAAACATTTTTCTAATTTCAATTTTTGTCAGGTAAACAGTGGAAACGCATGGTAACCAAAGTATGTTACGTCGGTGAAGGATTTACAAGAAAGCCACCAAAGTATGAAAGATTTATAAGACCAATGGTGAGTTGACTGTCACAGATATTAATCTCAGTGTTATGAACTGTATGGGGGGCACAGCAGCAGGAGCCCAGTTGCCTGAGCATGATCCCAATTGCCTCATGCTCAAATTACCCAGGACTGATGTACAAGTGAGAGGAGCCTGCTTGGCTTCTTAATTATAAGAGTACTAGCACCACTAACAATTCAACACTACTCACTAGGACAATAATTTATAGGTTATGGTACCAAGATTGTTGTAAACTATAGTAAACTTGAGAATACAAGGACAATGCTCTGGCAGACAAGACATTTATTTTTGCCTGATAGTTTTTCACCTGGCCCTTAAATTACATGAACCAGGGCTAGGTTGGCTAATATTTTACTAAGGCTTGTTTTGACCTTGTTGACATTTGATATCAAATTGAGTACTTTGTGGAAGTTAGTCTGCCTGTTATTCACATTTTCTAAAGTGGCTGACATTTTAAATTGCACTGCATCCCTGAATGAAGACTAACACAAGCAGTCGTACCCCCACTAGTCTTCAAAGTAATGTTGCTTGTCTTTATGAAGTTGATGCATGAAGGATGCAATGTTATCTCATATGTGTAGAGGTGATTCAATGACATTACTGTGATGCATGTTTGTCTGATGTTTAGGACATTTTTCCCATCAAGTGTGAATTTTGTTTAAGTTCTGCTGTGATCCTGGATATTCACCACTCCTAATAGCATGTACTCTGACCTGCAGCTAGACCATCACAAATATACTAATGTCACATGAAACACCCCATAGATTGTTTTGTACAAAACTGTTCACATGATGAAGCTTTGGAAAGAAGGAAAACTTTCCAGGTATCTTGTATCTTAGCCCTCATGTGCATATTCCTTGTAGATAACCAAGTTGTTTTCTCTTTTCATCGTACAGGGCTTAAGATTCAAAAATGCCCATGTCACGCATCCAGAACTCAAAGCTACATTTTTCCTTCCTATCATTGGTGTTAAGAAGAATCCCAGCTCACCGATGTACACATCGTTAGGAGTTATCACCAAGGGAACGGTTATAGAGGTAAAGTCATGTGACTTGTCTTTGTCTTTGTAAGTCTGCTGCTTTATGCTTTGAAGATGTTTGTGCTCAAGGCAGGGTCATTATATTGTGAGGGGTGGATGGGATTGGGAAGGGGCTCAAGGCAGGGTCATTATATTGTGA
>WURT03659044.1:23181-36639 GCA_009936505.3 Holothuria glaberrima
CTCAAGGCAGGGTCATTATATTGTGAGGGGTGGATGGGATTGGGAAGGGGCTCAAGGCAGGGTCATTATATTGTGAGAGGTGGATGGGATTGGGAAGGGGCTCAAGGCAGGGTCATTATATTGTGAGGGGTGGATGGGATTGGGAAGGGGCTCAAGGCAGGGTCATTATATTGTGAGGGGCGGATGGGATTGGGATGGAATTAATTTGTTCATTAATGGATAAGTTAATTGCACTGCTGTAGTAACCATGTACTTTTGAAGAATTACTCATCACACACATCAACAGAAAATATCATGTTCAAAGCAAACCCTTTTCTCATTTCAGGTCAATGTTAGTGAACTTGGTCTGGTCACACAGTCTGGCAAGGTTGTTTGGGGTAAGTTGAACCATTATCTCAGCTAGCAGACAGAGAAAAGCAGTTGACATTTAAATGGCATTTCTAACTCAGAATGTTACATAAATGGAAGTGCCATGTGTACAAATTGTATACTAACTTGTGTTTTGTGGACATGGTGATCTGGAGGCCTCAATTTTGAAGGTTGTAATCTCAGATTGCACTGTTATGTCTGCTTATTTTTAGAACCAGTACTATATTGTGCATGCATGGAAGTTATACTGAGCTGTGTACACAATTGCACAGCAGGCATAAACCTTGTAATATGACAAATTTCACACAAAAGCAGGCAACACTACCTTTAAGGGCTGTGTAAGTTCTACCCTACAGAATGGAGGTAGTGTCCCCAAGGTTAACATCAAAGTTTTTAAAATCTCTCGGTGCAGTGCATGACTAGAAGTCAATCTTAATAATCTCAAATTATAGCCACAAAGTTTGGAATGGCTTCAAAAACATTAATGAATCAAATTTATGAGCATAAAATATTGGTGTGGCTACCACCAGCTCTGTACAGTGCAACCAAATTTGTCACAAATGCTCCCAAAAACCTTGATGAGATGATTATATCAAGATACCAAATGCTCCTAACAATGTGACCCGTTAGGCAGCAGTTTACACACTACTACTGTACTGTAGTATGCAGAATATGTAAATACTTGCCCATGTAGTGGACATTCCCACTTAAACCTCATATAGAGTACAGCAACCTTTTCTTTGTTCATAAATTATCACCTCACCAATGATGTTCTGATAGGAGAAGCCTCTCTGACATGCCTGAGAAAACTTTTTTCAGCAGAATTGCTTGGAAAGGTATGCAAACCAGTTAATAATGATGGTGCCAAAAGTTGTATGTTTAGGAACCAGTACACACTACATGTAATTCCTTCTGCACAGTACTGACCTCATAGTGAAGTTGTATTCCATAAACCCTTTTAAGCGCTTTGGGATTGTCTTATGTAAGGCGCTATATAAATCCATAATATTATTATTATTGAGCTTCTTTCATGTTACACTAGTTAAGCTTTGTAAAAGAACTACCCCTTTAAGGCCTGAACTATGGTGAACACACAAATTATGTGTGTGCAGTCTTAAGCATTCTCTATTGTAAGCCATGGTATACCACTCAGGGAATGTGCCCTTGTAAGACAGGATTAGCCGTCCCCACCAGACTTAAATTTTCCAGCCTTGTGAGACAGGATTAGCCATCCCCACCAGACTAAAATTTTCTACCCATCACAAGTAGAAAATTTGTGAATCAAACTTTGCACTGCAGTTCCACCTGGTATAGGTAGATCTCTAAAACATAGTCCATCATGGGCCTCATCATGGGAAATCCCTCCCTAAGGATATAATTAGTGTACCCAGTGTTTAGAAAAATGCAGGCACATCTCTAAACACCTGCTTGCATCAGGTTAACTTTTGGTAAAAATGTAAGAAATTCATGTGCTAATATCTCATGAACAAAATATTGGTAGTTTTACTACAATGCTTGATAAAGTCTGAACTTCTTTTCAGCAGCACCCAATTTCCAAGAGTTGCAGGCCTATTCAATTAGACTTTATGCATCTTGCTTCATGTTTCCTACTTTCTCTTTCAGGTAAATTTGCACAAGTCACCAACAACCCTGAGAATGATGGCTGCATAAATGCTGTTCTTCTGGTATGAGCAGTTGCAGTGCCAGGCTGGCAGTGTCGTCTGGATTCTGGTCAGGATTCCAGAGTGGGGCAACAATTATACAATGTTCTTTGCTTTGGTGTCAAACATCCGAGATGAATAATATTGAGACAGAACCTACATCAATTGAATGCATTTACTGCAGCTGTCACAAATACTTAATATTGGGACAGAACTACATCCATGTACTGCAGCTGTCTCAAAGAATTTACTTAGTATTGAGACAGAATATACATCAGTGTACTGCAGCTGTCTCACATACTTAGTATCCAGACATGACATACAATATATCGATGTAAAGCATCTACCTCAAGCACCTAGTATTGAGACAAGCTACATCATCATGAACTAAAGCTGTTTCAAATAATGAATTCAGTTCCAGATTGCCATTCTTCCCACAACAAAAAGTTGGTATGATGTGCCTGAACATTGTTAGTGGTCTTGCCTTTGGGAAACTATATTTGGATAGAACTTGTGGTTGCTATGCCTTTAAGTTTTATCTTGAAAATTCCTTTAATTTGGTGGTCAGCATTAGTTGTGAACCAAGGAGTATCACCTATTGTAAATGTTTCAAATCATTGCTTTAGAACAGACTTTAGTAAAGAGGGCAATACGGATGGAAGGAGGGAGATGTTGGTATGCAGTCTGAGGTGAGAAGGTCAGTCATGACTGGGAGGATAAAGGTGGAGCATACAGGGTGGGTGAGAGAAAGGAATTGGAGGGGCTTGGTGATATTACCTAATGTCGTAAGTAATACATGAAAGTTGACAGATTCCATGGAATCTCGACATGTGTCATGTGAGTCTTAGTCTAGATCAAGTGCTTACATTCTCTGTTCGAACACATTTGGTATGAAGTTCGTTTTAGTTCATTTGGGCCGACAACCCTCAGGTGTGATGTAACACAAGATATCAAGGGATACCAATATGCTGGCAGTTCCAGTGGTAGAACCGCAGATTATGGCAAATCCTGTATTGTAAAGAATATACCAAACACAATTGTTACTGCTTTCTTTTACATCTTTATTCCTCTTGTGTGAGGGATATTTCACTGCAAATCATTTGGTCGTCATACAAAACAATTTTTGTCATATTTACAAATATTTTCAAATGTTAAATAAAAGAATATTTCATTTGTAAAAATAAATACATGATGTATTATAAATACAGAAGTAAAAATTTATCATATTTTCTGTGCATTTCGTGGTTTCCATGGTTGTAATACTCCTATTATACAAGTCATGCAAAACTTTCCCTTTCTAAAATATCTTTCTCAATCTTACTAAACAAGCCTTTCTGTTCTGGAATTGAAAGAATCATACCAGTGTCAAAGGGATGATGTTTCTTTTTTCATTACATGTAAGGTTATCTTCCATGATTATTTAGCATAAGTACAACTTCAAAATGACTAAATTTAGAATACATCATTTCCATAAAATTTCAGATATTTCATGATTTAATTAGTACTTAGTTGTTGAAAAGTGTTGAAAAGTTATCTTAAGACAATAAAAAATATCTTGAGCCAGACATAACAATTTCCTCATTCTAAATGTTTGAAATTATGAACTATCAGCCTTTTGGTCCCAGCCAGTGTTCCCATCAATTATATTGAAAACTTCAATTCATTGAGTAGCTTGTTTTCTGATCCCTTTAGAGGCAATGAGAATAGCTGCCACTTTAAACCCAAAGCTTTAAGAAATCATCATAGGGTATCACATAGACCTGCTCAACTGTAACAGTCTCAATGTTTCCCTCTGTAAAGTATGATGTAGGAAGCATTTACTAACCTTCACAACAAATGAGGAACTACCCTAAAAATTAAGTGGCCCACCAGGCCTGCTTCTTAGAATTCTTACTGGCCCCAAAAGATAATTAAGTGGCCTCAGCTGGATCAAGCACCACTTTAATGATCATTTGATAGCATGATTTAGGTTGCAAGCCACATATATGCAGTTTTCAGATAAATTCAAAGACCCCTTGCAGTTCCTAAGGACATGATATAAAGTCAGGCATTGGATATTATTCGACCTAAGATTGTAGGATCACCAATGGGTGATTTTAACTTAACCCCACTTGACACTTGATCAACAGTGTTATACCCAGACTATATACATACATTTTTTGGCTGCATACACCCAAAAGGAAGCCAACATATTTGCAGTACCACGTTCAAAGATAATTGTATGAAAGCAGTGGCTGGACATGCTTCAGACTGAAATAGCAGGACTGACTTATTTTGCACAATGTAACCTTCCAGCTGGAAGAAAAATGTATTCCATGAAACAATCATTAGATCTGGTACTCATACCAGAGTGAACAGAATGAAATTTCTAGTGCACTCACAAGCTTCAATTGAACTCCAACTCTTGACACTGCATTCACACTAGAAGCATTCTATCAAATTATAAAGAAGGGTCGATCCTCCAACAAGAATATACTCTGTTTACAAGAGGCTATCTCCAAGAGGGCATATGCAGAGGGTATATATGCTGACATGGGATACAGAATCTCCTTGCTGGGAAAATCTGGCAATTAAATTTTGGCAATGGTATAGAAATTTGGCTTTAAGCCACGTAGAAATGTCTCAAACATTGTGGAAAATCTGACTTGCTTCCAAAGATACGAACATTTTTTAAGCTCTGGGTACAGATGAACCATCACAACCTTGGAAAGCATTCATATAATTTACACTGGACGCACATCACAGTTTGACCAACTTGGTTGCTTACTAATACTTATATAAATTATATTTAAGCATGTGTCACCTGTAAGTACAGTGGCAGCATTTGTCTTTCTGTCCAATATGGCAGAGTTGGTAACTCCTATCCATATCAACTGTTTACTGCCGGTACCTATACTTATCATCTGTTTATTCTCGTCATGTGTTTGTACAGTTGTAGTGTTTGTCTTTCTGTCCAATGTGGCAGAGTCAGTACTCCTATCCATTTCATCTGTTTACTGCCAGTACCTATACATATCATCTGTTTATTCTTGTCATCTGTACAGTTGTAGTGTTTGTCTTGCTGTCCAATGTGGCAGAGTCATCTGTATATCATCTATAACAGGGGTGTGCAACCTGCAGCCCGCGGGCCAAATGCGGCCCACAGCCTCCATCTGTGCGGCCCTCGAAACAATTTCGATTTCCTCCATTTCGGCCCTCGTACGTCTTGTCATTTGACCGCAACTTAAACTTGACGAAAGTACAGGATATCATTAAAACAAAGGAACGATCACTCCCTTCAATGTAAAGTGGATATTCTTGATAGAATACGGAGAATCCCATGTAATCGTTACATTGAAATGGTTTCAGTTAGTTGATTCATCACGATCAGTCTATCAAGAATCCCACAGTTACTCAATGGCAATGCATACCACCTGCCAAGTTATCGGTGAGAACCCCTCTCCCGCGGAACTACTCAGGACATTCGCAAACCAACTCTTTTAGGGACGAATTTCAAGATCGATTCGCAGAATTTAAAGCTGAGGAAAAGGGCGCAAAAAACTTATTCTAAATCTGATTAACAATTTTATCGACAAAATAGAGATGTAACCACACGGGGCAGTGGTGTAGCCACGGGGGTGGTTTTCGGGGCTGAAACCCCCCATGACCCAAGCTTGAAAAAAAAATAATGGCAAAAAAACACATATCACTATGAACTTTATTACTATTGAGGCACAAAAATTGCACCATTTTGCATCTAGAGACCTAAAAAAGCCGTTTTTTCAAAGGGGGAGGAGGACACCCCCTCCCCTAAGATCTTTCCCCAATGTCGCACTCCAAACCCCCCATGACACAATCCTGGCTACGTTACTGCAAGGGGGCAAGTTTCGCCAACACTTTTAGTAGGCCCATACTACAATATTATTCGAGCGCATGCTGGTCTGCCTAGATGGGCACATTGGTCACTCTGACGGGGTAGGGGAAGGGGTAAGGATGAGACGCCACCTTCATATACACCTCTCAATTCCACTGCGGCCCCCAGATGGTCACAGCAACATGATTTGGCCCGGTGTTCGAAAAGTTTGCACACCCCTGATCTATAACATAATCTCATTGAAGGTCAAAGGTCAAGCACCCTGAAAATGTGTTAAAAATTCGTCATAGGAGATTTTACCATCCATGTTAGCATCTAGTTCACTGAGAACATAAAATAGATCATCCTCCTTGATGTCTTTAATGATTTTACGTATACAAGACTTAAACTCCACCACGTCCAGGTAGCCATCTCTGTCCAGGTCGGCCTGCTTGAAGGCCCGTCGCAGATTCTTCCATTCTTTCATTAACTGAGGATTGATGGAACACAGAAAGTTTGGAGTAAGATCTCACGGTAAAATAGTCACAATTCTGATACCAGTTACAATCAGCTAAAATATGGTTCCTCCAAAATTAGAAAAATATTGTAACTGAATGATTGGAACAACCATACGAAATGAAGACAAGATATGTAAGGTACAATGAGAAATATTGGCATACAAATGAAAAAGTATTATGAGCCAAATAAGCGAGTTCGATAATTGGTTGCCGCATGAAATTGTGGGATAAAAAAACAGAGCTCAGCACATGGTGTACTGGGTTCCCTTTTTTCGTGCGTTCCCAATTTTCGTGCAGTATATACCAGTTAGTCTAATCCTAAGTGTGGTCAGCCAAACTGAACGAAAATAGGGGCCTCTATCCTGCTTTACAGCAGGCTAAAATACCAACTTTTACACCCAAGGGGTAGTTTATATGCAATCAACATGCACAAAAGCACACGTAAGAACCCTCTTTACATTTGTGATGGGTTGAAACAGAATGATTCAACAAATAACTAAAGGAAACTGCAATTTTGGAAGACGTGTTGTAGGCAAGGCTGTGTTTTGTTTATCCCGAAGGTTTGGAAGATGTGTGCATGTGCACACGAATTATCGAACTAGCTTATTGACAAAACTGCTGGGAGCTTAAGTAGTGATGCTGGAATTTGGAAAGCATATGGGTCAATCCCAGAAAAATTTGGGAAATGATGCTTTTAAGAATTGCATGAAGTCTTTGCAAAGGCAACTGCCCTGTGTTGCCACACCTCTATGTCCCAACACTTTATCAGTGTTAGGGGTGAGGTACAGAACAAAGCCACTTATTGTAAACTTGTGTTTAAAAATAAGAAAAAAAAAAGTATGGACTGGTCACTAAAGGCCATTGCCTGCAACTATAAGATTTGTGTCAGAACAGAGTGTCTGACCATATAAGTAAGCAACCCTCAGACAGTTTATGTTCATAAATGACCCTTACCTGTTTGTTAATCTTCTGAAGCACAGAGCCAACACTTTCCTCGACCACTCCCTTGGAACCTTGATACTGAAACACAGAACAAGAAAATTAGTGCAGAAATTGTCCATCCGTCCCCGAGATATTAAGTGTTTACATTCTATTAATAAGTTGTAGCTTGCATCAGTCACTTTGACCTCCACCAGAGTAGTAATTTAAAGACTGTTTTCCAATTAAAGTAGCACAATGATTTAATGTTACAAGTCATAGCTAAGTCAGCTGCAATTGACTTGACCATTGTAAGTGTAGTGACTGGTCTGATGGTTTACACCTGTACCTGTCCTCAGAGGGCAAACTGTGTTCATCCAATGCTTAACAAGGAATATACATCTATTTGAATTGTAGGACTGATGAAGTACCCCAGCTTCCTCCCTCTGCTGTGACACCTTACTATTCACTCTCACTTGCATGTGAACTTTATTTTGACATTCCTCATTGGATCCCTGATTTCAATACTCCATGCTTGGTAGACCCGACAATTGGGGATACCAAGCTCGATGTTCGATGAATGGAACTATACCCTTTTTCACTAGAATATCGATCTTTTGTTTTTCCATTTGAAATAAGGCTGCTATGAATATAATATTTCTTCTCAGATTACTGTGTATCACAAATTGTGGATTGGGTGGGGAATCAATAACAGAGAGAATTGCTCCCAATGGGGTATAGGCCATCAACCTGCTTGTATTCATTACATTACTTGTACATAGCAAATCTACTTTTACCCATATTGCTGTTTCATGACAACAAACAAATGTAAAGGTTTGTTAGCTTTACCACAATCTTGTGCATGTTCTTGTCATATTTAGTACTGTGCTGTCTTACTGCTGGTATTGATGATGGAGCAAACATCTGCATAAACTGGAGGTAGTGAAATCTAAAGATGAAAAATGGACAAATTAATCATAAAGCATAATTTTTTACCAAAATAAGCTCTTCAGACTTAGTAGATACTACTCTCCTAAAATTTCAAAGACTTCTCCATAGTTCCAAAGGCAAAGAACTGTGAAGAAGGGGGAAAAAGTGGCAACTGTATGTATAGGGTTACCATATTTCTTTACGCTGAAAGTGGGACATAACTGATGAAGACTGATCAGGAGGAGGGGTCCCCTTCCCTTTGCTAAAATTTAGATTTTGGTACTGCCTAAAAGCCAAATGGTGCAATATTTTATGCTGATTTCACTAGCTTTGTTTGCCTAGTAATATGTGCAGGTCAAAAGTTTGGGCTATAGCCTAATCTTTGGGGCTAAAAACAGTGATCAAACATGGGGATTTTTACTGTGCATACAAAAAACATGATACCGAATATAACAGCTAGGCCCCATATTCATTTTTAAGACAATCGGGACGATTTGTCTTACCGGCTGGGACAGTCAGTTTTCCTTTCAAAAACGGGACAATCCCAATTAATCGGGATGGATAGTAACCCTATGTATGTAGCCTACATGGTAAGTTAAAACTTACTAATCATAAGCCTGTTAAAATCTATAGAATGATACACATACATAGTTCAAGCAGAATCAGAACTAGTTTTCCCTGGTAAATATCTATAAGATTCTTTTATCGAAATTTTCTCTTCCTTAAGTATTTAAAGTTTCTACTAGAACAAAATTCTCTGACTGGATTTTAAGCTATTCTAAGTAAGTGAACTAACCCTAACCCTAAAAATTACAAACCTGCTACCCAGAAAGCTTACCGAGCTACAAGCTGCCATGAATAGATTGTCACTTCTCAATTGGAAAATAATTTGTACTATTGTTTAACAATCAGTGAAAGTTTGCTGCAATGTATCGATGATCCAAAAGACCAAATAGCAAAATGCTATATGAGTGACCTCTTTGTACATACAGTGTCATCACAGTTGCAAGCACTATGCACTACTCAGTAACTTTACTGCTTAATGGAGGGTATGCCTATTAGTTTCTTTGATATGCAAATTCTTTGAAACAGCTGAAAGCAGTCGACTATTCTTTATTCTCCCACTTTACAAACAACAGTGGCAAAACAAAACTGAAAGGATGGATGCAGAGGGCTGGGGGAAAGATGGGGATTGATAGTCAAAACAGGCTTTCTTGACACTTCAAAACAAAAACAAAACAAAGTAACTCAAAGCAAAAAGCAAAACGGTCTCCGACTCCTGTTTCCTAAAAATCAAGGACTGTCTATTCCAGTGTTAAGGAATAATACACAAAATGAGCGAGCAAAACCAATACTCAGAGAAAAATGCTCATTAAACCACAAATATTGAAAAACCTGATTTATCACTTGGATGACTTACTGGTTATTATGATTGAAGTCAAATTGTAGGCAGAGTTTTGTCAACTGTTCTTCACTCAAAGGAAATTTCATGTAGTGGCAAACATTCTGTTAAAGAAGAAAAGAGATTTTGATAAAAACATTTAGACAGATCAATCACTGGAAAGAAAAAGTGTACCTCGGTAACAAAAAATACCAACTGATCTAAACCTTTCAAGAATAGTTTCTCAGTAATTACATTTTGTTGTTGTAAGATGCTGGGCTCCTGTCAAGTTTCATTTTTGTATTATTCGTGTGCCAAAGTTCAAATCGGTATTTTCAATTTTGGCACAAATAGTCCAAAAGTATTCAATTACAATACTGGCTTACACAGCAAGAATAATATTTATGTCTTGAATAAAAGAAATTCACATCTACAAAAGAGACTTGAGAGTTCTAGGGCATGAGTTTCTTAATGGCAGACAGCCATATGTGGCAGACACGTGGATTCACTTCCCTTCCCTCACCCCACCTCCTCCCCAAATTTTGGGTCAAGAGAGATTAATGTAAGTGTTAAGTACACAATATTCACATTATCAAGAAGAGCTACTGCACAATTTCAGGCCTCAGGTATTAGAAAAAAAGGGTTTACGCAAAAATTTACTTTTCATATGTAAAAGAGGAACTAAATCTATGCATTTTGGTGAAACTTTCATTCAAATTGGACATGTATTACTCTAAATATCGGCAAAAGAAGTTACTATTTGTGACCCAAAGTGAGCTTGAGGCAAGTGGGAGTTATATCACTAGGCAGCTCCCTGATATCACTTCCTCACATTGATAGGAATGCTTTGTTTCCTTTGTTTATTCAGTCTGTTGTGTTGACCTTGAAATTAATAGGGATAGGACCTCCCCATGTGGAATTTAAAGTTTGTAATTTTCCCATGCTTCTCATGCAATCACATTCCGATAACATTTGATTGTTTAGGAGAAAATTGGTGATAAAGTTTAAAGAAAAACAAAACACTGCTCATTAATGTGAGGCTATGACATCATATGTGCTTGCTTCAAGCTCACTTTGTGTTGAAAATGTGACAACTTTATCTGCTGATATCTTGAGAACCACACATTGGATTTCAATGGAAATTTCACCAGATTGCTTAGAAATTGGTACCCCTCTGACATATCAAAACTTGATTTGAGCTTAGACCCTTCTTTAAAGTCCACCTCGAAGAATAAGTATGGTGTACTTGTGTAGTTCAACACCTACTGCTGTTGTAATCTGTGGCTGCATGTATCAAAATGACAATATGACCCAGAGAGAAAATTCAGCAAGTATCCCTGTCCTTCCCCCTCCCACCATTATTTCCCTTCCCTGGTTTGGTACACCAAGCTCACTGTATGACTTACCTTAAATTCCTGGATGTTAACAGTACCATATCCATCTGGATCTAGATCTCTCAAAATTTCCTTCAGCTCATCCCAGTGTTTTACCACCTGCCAAGAACATATAAAGAAATTGTTTTGACAAAATATCCCATATACTAGAAGAAAAAGTTTTCATAGTGACAGATTCATTAAAACAAAAAACCAAAATGCAGTGAGGATTTGAAGAAAACTTACGTATATGTTGTATAAATTTATTATAACAAATAATAAGAGTACACAAGAAGCACAGTGCTATTAATTGGACTTTTGTTTGAACAAGAAATGGATTAGTTATAAAGGGGGAGAATAACTCCTTCAAGCTATTAGAACCCTTCCATGCTAGAATCTCATATTTCCACATCCCAGTGGATCCTACTACAACAATCTCATACCAAAGTAGATGAAGGCCTTTGTGGAGTAGGCCTACCATCAGTCACAATATAATAGTTACTGATGAATAAACCAATGTGCTCAATTACACATGAGTAACATCAAACAGCACAAGCTTCCTAACATGCATAACTGTTCCCTTATTGGAAGTAGACCAACTTCTCATCTATCAATAGTCATGCTAGTATTTTATTACACAACATTGTCTGCCAAAGGAAAAGAATGGCTTGTAAGTGCTGTAAGGGATAAAGTGGAAGGTAGTTTCTTTATGGAGGGCTTCAGTATGATGTCAATCAGAGGCACTTGGGGGCATAAAACCATACATAGCTGTACAAGATGAGCACATATGCAAGTGAGCCCATTGGTTTATATACCCATGCTGTATGATGCTACCCAATGTTGTTGAAGGGTGACATTAATGTAAGACCGCTCTACCAGTACTCACAATGTTCTGTGCAAGAACTTTTACACATTTAAACTGACCTGTGGCCGTATTTTCCCTAAAGTATCTAAGTTTGGTGAGCCAAGTGAATCCCTTTGAGTGGTTGGTTCATCTCTTGGTAGGTTGAATTTTGACCTTCTCAAACCATTATGATAGTCAGCAAGGTCATTAAAGGTATTTCTGAATCTCTTCATAGCAGCTTGTTGATCTGTGGAAATAATTGATAACACATTGACATTTAACAACCAACCTAGACACAAGGTTTTTCCTCTCAGAAGCTCATACAGCACGTTACAATCCTACATTTGTAGGGCATTGGTCAGGCCTTAACTTCAAATCCATCTAGCAGAAAATACCTTATTACCAAAGATTCCAACCATCCCGGTCTGACCGGGACTGTCCCGGTTTGGATTATGCCGTCCCGGTGTCCCGGTTTGTCAAGTTAATGTCCTGGTTTCAAAAAAAAAAAATCGTTGCTGTGCAGCCAAGGGACAGTGGCATAAATGGTTGGGACTGAACTGATGCTCTTCTGTGCAAAATGTTGCCTGTTGACAAGGGGTGGATTTGATCCTAAATGCAAGCTTTAAGCTGATCTAATTGCTATCAGCACGGGAAAACATCTTAATGAGTAATTGGTTTGATTATTCCAAATTGATCTATTATTCTTAGTAGTAGTCCAATCAAGAGCCCCACACGGTCCCATATGGCTGTATGGAAGTGTAGTATATGGGTAAATTGTAGTCAGATGAGTTAATTATCAGAGGCAGCGCAATGTGGGGGCACAGTGGGGAGCATGGCCTTCCTGTCGGGGAAATTTTCCACTTTCTTTAGGGGGCATTAATGGGCACGATTGAGCATGTAATTCCCGAAGTCAACCAGCCACCTTGAATTTGCTCTCAAAGAAGGCACTTATCTTTCAATCAAAGCCCCAACCTCAATCTTTTTAAAACAAAACCTAATTTTTCAAAATTTTGTCAATAAAAAGTCACTGCAATTACAGCATTTTCTCAGTGAAAACCAACTTTTTCAATTTTTTTCCAATATGAGTCCTGAATTTTTGCATGCTGCGCGTGCCGAAAATGTTGCTTTCATCATCCAGCAACCCGAGCCACACATTCGGTTTCGAGTTGCTGGCCCCTATCAGGGAGCTTAACCCCTCATCTAGTAGATTCTTGCGCCATCCCTTTCAATTTATGAAAAGTGTAATTAGTGCAAAGCCCATGTAAATGCACATTACTTATACTATGCTTGTTTGTTGATGTTTAAGTTTCTGCATAAAATATTTCCAAGTCAATGATGACGCACTGGTAGATTGTGCGATACATAAATATCCATGAGTGAAGAGTCCAAGTCACCGGAATTGTCCCGGTTTGAAGAGTACACGGGTTGGAATGTCTGTATTACACACTTGCACTGGTCAATGTGCTCTGCAAACAATAGTCAACCTGAGGAAATGCTACTATGAGATGTTCACACTCCAAAGGGCTCCTTTATTAAAAGCTGTCCAGATCACTCATGCTTGGTCATTATTAAATCAGTCAAGTGGATTATTGCTTCAAGGTCAGCAGGAAGGAAAAGTCTGCTGTAAAGTTT
>WURT03659056.1:0-18342 GCA_009936505.3 Holothuria glaberrima
TATTGTATGGTATGGTATATGGTATGGTATGGTATATGATATGGTACTGTATGGTGTGGTATGGTTTATGGTATGGTATGGTATATGGTATGGTAGGGAATTAATGGTGAGTCCTGTTTAATAAATTTGCGTAGTTTTCTTTATGGAACCCTGAAACATAGGTTCTATCTATCTATATATATGAAAGATCTTTGTGTAGGAGTTACAATGTTGTTCAATTTACTACATAGGATGCTTGCAAGGTAACGTGGATAGCTGCTTAGTTGACGTTAGAGACGTCAAACCTGTACACACAAACTCACAGCAACATTTGTTGCATTTCAGTTTATAGTATAGTGTGCTATGTCATGAGCACTTGTGTATTGTATAGGTTTGTGCATAATTCATGACATTTGGTTGCCTACCATGACAACCAGCATGTTTCTGAATTTAATCTTTCAACCTTAGCTGAAAGCTTTCATGACCTATAATATTATGGAAAATCTGTTTGTGTTATAGTGTTGGATAAATCTGTGAAATTTGTTGTTGTCTATTTACTAATATTTGTGTTTAAATACTAGTAATTCAGGCTCTTGAGGGCAGTTGTTTCATAAAATTTATGATGCCACAATGTGGAAGAAATTTATAAGGACTTATGCAATATGAAGCTTCAGGTGACTTACAGTTAAACAGTTTAGCTCAAGTTTGAAACTTTCAGTGCAGGTGAGTTAGTTCTGAAAAGAAAACAGTGGATTACTTTTGGGATAAAAAAGCTGTCTTACTCTCACCCAGTTGGAGAACATTTCCCAACCCCCACATTGCTAAGCTTTAATGACTCAAATATTGCCAGGAACATCTCTTCAGCAAGCCATAGTTGTGATTTCTATCGAGAGATTAGTACAAGTTGGTACTTGTTGTATTTGTTTTATTTTTGGGCCTGAAAGGGCCTACAAACTCATCCCAGACTGTCAAAATATTCCTGATCAAGTTTGCATCTGGCCCCTCCTCTAATTTAAATGAAAAAGAAACACCTGTCTCATACACCTTCTAGACTAAGCAAAAGTAGTTTGCCCTGAGTTGTAACTGCTGAAGACCGTTTCAACACACTTCTGTGTGTGGGAAATTGGCAACACAACTGACTGTACAAGTCACCATTGACCAACCAGGGTGAAGCCAGTATTTTTTTAATTTATTTCGATCAAAGTGCAGCTACCAATTGTATTAAGAAATATGATCATATTCCTAAATGTATTTGGGGTAAGATTGTAGTGTTGAGCCTATTATCGGTTGTGTTATCGGTATCAGCCGATAATGGCGTTATCAGTTGGATATCGGTATTGGCTAAATCAGCAGTTGCCGCCGATAACGGCAACCGATATTCTAAACTCCCCTCGCATTACCGCCAATTTTCAGAAAGTCTGGGTAAGTACAAAATTGTGATCTGTAACGATTCATTCCCCCCATTAGGCCTCAGCCTAAACATTAGCAAACGATGCCAGAGGAGAAGCCGTGATCACTACTGTTTTCAAAAGCAGGCATCTCGTGATCTTTTACAGATGCAAGTCATTTCTGCAACTTGCGTAGTCTACACTGTTCATCATACATATATCATTTCCAAACATTAGGCCTACCATGTAGTGTAGAATTCCTGCCAATTTGTTGTTTGCGCACTTCACACAGTTCCTATAAAACCCTGTAGAATATTTCCAAAATCTCCTGCCAAAAACTTAAGTTTAATTTTGAAAGATTCCCTGAAGAAATCATAATTACTTTTGCTCCAAATGACTAAATCTTTCGACGTGCATTCAAACTTTTCTGCGGTTCACTTGGACGTTCGGTATGTTGCTCACGTGCCTCTTGCAAAATAAACATGCCTGTACTAGATACAGTACTAACAGTGTGGGCTCTCAGTACACACATGGCTTCGTGAGCAACTAACTGTGAAGGACAATGTACGATCCTTGTGGTAATTATCTATGCAAGAATTTACTACAAAGACATGCCAAGACTTTTACCACGTAATACATACAACATACTGTACATTGAAAAGGGCCAGTGCACGTAACATACACAGCATGCACAAGGCCAATGTCATTTTGTATGTACTGTAAATATAGCATACTTCGTATTTTACAATAAGAATTACGCACGTAAGCATATATGGCTAGATTTACAGTACAGTGTTATGTCGTATTTCGCACTGCACCGGGAATTACAGAATTACACGCAATGATGGATCGGCCTTTACAAGTTTTATTCAGGGATTTATCTGTGAGTTGCAGTGGTGATTTTTGGTGGGATTTTTTAACAAATGCGAAGTAGAAACTCAGCAACTTGACATTGACTTTTTAGTACATTCCTTTGGCAATGTAAACACACGTGGCCTCACAGAGTCACAGGCCTACTGTAGCAAACGTAGCTTGACTCTCATGTCAATGTTTTACTTTGTTATTGGCATCGGGTCGATATTAAGTTTGACTTATCGGTTATCGGCAAGTTCAGATATAACTGTTATCGGCTCAACACTACAAGATTGTAGAGCCTTTGAGTTTAGGCAAGGAGATAACTTTGTCTTGTGTGATCCGTCCATAATAAACCTTGTAAGTAAGATATATCAAGGTAGGGATCATGGAAACCTCCATGCCATAGTTGCATTCTAGCTAGAACTTTCTCAAAGACTTATTTTAGCCATTCTCTGAAGAAATAATTTTAAGCTCTGTAAATCCGTATTGTTGATTGCAGAGATAAAGTTATTGTCAGTTTTGAACAGATGGTAGATTTGTAAGAACAACATTGTTTGATACTTTATATGGTTAGATAGTCATGAACAAAACTTATTGTAAGCAGAAATTACCATACACAGAACTTACTTCAAACATAACTTACTGTTTGCAGGACTCATTGTTTTCAGAATTAACCATATGCAAAACTTACACAGAACTTGCTGTCAGCAGTACTTAATATATGCAGAACTTGCTGTACGCAGAAGGCACCATACATGGAACCAACTGTATGTAGAACATACTGTATGCAGAAATTTCCTAAATAGGTTACCTTCTCAATTTCTTCACTGATTAATTTTTGGGAAATTAACTCTTTGAAACGCCTATGTTATTGATGTTGTTGTCCCTGCAGGAACCAACCTACAAACTTCAACACATCACCGAGGAGAGGCCAGCCACAGAAAGCACCCCAGACTATCCAAGGTCATAGGTCACAACCCGATTTGCGTGCAGTCCAGAATTCACCAAGTGCAATACAACATGGTAGAGGAAGCAACACTGAAGAAGATACAACGTAATAAGAGGCGCTGTTAAGCCCACATCTTATCTTTGGGATTCAACAAAGCATATTAACTTTCATCATACTGTATAATGAAAAATTTCCGTGAGGCTACTTTTTCACAATTCTGTACCTTGTACACATTTTTGCAGAGTGAATAATTCGCTGTTTCACCTGTAGGGATCAACCAACATAGTCTTGTACAGAGTAATGGAAGCATTTGCACGGGTTTTAAATACATGATTTGTTACTTGGCCAGGAAAAGCCCGGTTAAGTTTTTAAATCCCTGTGAAAATTTCCCACTGTACAGTGGTTGTCAACCTAGTAGAATGGTAGGAGGCGGGATTCAACTTGAAGATTAGTCCCAGTATTTGAGTGAATGGTATTTGAAAGAAAATAGGACACTTTTGTTTTTGGCAACACTTGTAATCATCTTTTTCAACTATGTGTTGTGTTGAAAGTTGAATCATTTTGTTGAATCGCATTGTTCCGACCACAGCTTTTGTCTTTTTTTACTTTTATAATTGAGAAGCAGTGTCAGTTTTGAAGTGGAATTTTCAGTTTGAAAATTGCACTGAAAAGCAATGCTTATGGATGCAGAATGAACAAATTTCAGTTTGCATACAAAAACAGGCAACACCATGAAAGACTAATAAATATTGACTAATTTATTGAATGAGGATATTCAGGGTTACGACAAGTGGAGTTTGTCAAAAACCTGTCGAACTTGAGTATTAGGGTCGTTGTTTTATACAATTATACAAAACTTAAAGATTGTATAGTTGCAAATTACATTTATCTTACAAAAGGAGGATTTGTTAAAACCTTTGTAGGCTTGTTAGACAAAATACTCCCTTAGTAATGGAGGAACCAAAAATGGATAGAATACATTTATTGTACAAGCCATATCACATACCAGTCAATCCACAGCTACCTAGGCAATCCTTAAATACTCTAAAACAGGAAATTCATTGAACATCTGTGGTATTTGATTTGAAAATAACAAGTTGCACATTAACATAGAAAATTATTGAAGGCTAGTAAATGTAATTATTGAAAATAGTAGTTGCTAAGTATCACATGAATGATGTATATAAACATTAGACAAAAGGTATAAATGCTAGTTGTTAAGATGAAGTGATTGAATTGTTTGTGTCAGAATAAAGTGTCTTTTATTTTTGTGCAATTTTAGAAGAAGAATCGCAAGCATGGAAGCTCAGATAGCCAACTTGGCCGGTATGGTACGATCAGCGCTCCATCACGGTGGGACACAATCACAAGGTGGCTCACCTGTTAGAACAAAACCGCAAATGAATGGTAATGTCCAGTCAAGACCCATCAATGGTCCTACCTCTGTAAGGCAATACCCGGTGCAGAAACATCCAGATGGTTCCAGTCCAGCTCGACAGCAACCTAGGCCAGGGATTGCTAATGGACCTTCTCAAGGAGGGAGACCTCAGGCTGGGGTAAAACCAATGCAAGGAACGATGGGCTACCATTCCGCTCAGAATTCCCCTCGCCAAACACACCAACAGCGCCTTGTGACGCCTCAACAGCAATTTCATCGAGATGATGATCAAAAGGTGAAAATGAATTCTATTTCACCAGCCTGGGCACACTTACTTCATCCAGTTTAGCATCACATCTCATTCATAGGCTGGTCAAACTGCTATACAAGCTACACATGTGCACTTTTTTGTGCACATCATCCTAGGTTTTGAAGTATTTTATTGAACTAAAGAACTCTATAAACTGCAACATAGATATTAGGAACAGCTTATTATGGTCTGCTCATTGGTTGTATTGTCATTTGTATTGTCATTGTTCTTTTCCTCCCCATCGACCCCACCTCCATCCCAGTGTTCATGCTAAGGTGCGTGATTGCGCTATTCTCACGCCTGGCTCCTGAAATCCTGCAAAGTTCAAATTTCCATGAGGGAAATTTGCACATCCATTTGCTTGCCAATGTGTTTTATGTTAAACTACAAATGAACAAAATCCCTCCTTTAAACATGAAAATCCCTCTTAAAATTTCTTTGAAGATGGGAATTCTCTCCTTAAGTCTGAAGCCTGGAGCTAACACTGCTCCATCCCATATTTTACTGAAGATACAGTCGCAGTGATAACAAAGCAGGAATGTGGAGTACAATGTGTTAAACATGATCAAGTTTACTTTTTCACTTAACTTTATTTATCTGAACTTATTTATTTGCCATTTTTGGTCTCTGCAGGAAACAACACCAAAGCTTAATTTGATACCTGCCCAGGTAGAATTTATCCCACCCACAGGAGAACCTACCACTCCAAACATAGGATATGTGAAAACAACAGAAGGTAAGCTGTATACTAGCATACCTAGGTATGGCTGGTGTTCACATGTGATCATCATGTGGTGATCTGATCACAGCAGTGTTATCACATCACTACAAAAAATTCATTTGTGTAGGTGAATCTAAATCACCCTTCTTTCTAACTTCTTTTCCTACTTTCATCTGTAATCCCCATTTACTTGCAATAAAACCCTGCTTTTCAGGATTTGATCACAGCTTGATCCTCAGATCATGTCTCAGATGTTCATGAGAGCAGGTGATTTGATCACGGCTACATTGTGAGATCAGTTTCTTAAAAGTCCAGGAGAACTGGTGGTCTATTCATGCCCATGGTATCATGTTCAAAAGTACACGAGAACAGGTTATCAGGTCATGAATTAATCAGGGGATCACTCTCAAAAAGTCGATAAGAACAGGGAATGTGATCATGGTTTGTCATCAGATTATGGTGGGGTATTTCATTAGAGCGTTTCGTGTGATGATGTGATTACTGTCTGATGATGGGGCTGACTAAACAAAGTCAAAAAGTGTACAGAGCTTGTATTGATGGAATCGGGTAGGGCATTGGCTGAGGAAAACAGACAATGTAGCCTTATATAGCATTGTGAATTTTAAACAGGGAAGAGTCACCCTCAATCAAGAAGATTACATCTTTTCTTTCTTATGTGACAATGAAATCATCTTATATTTTTAGCTCAAGGTGCCTTAAAAAGTAATTTGGTGTATACAGAACTTATTTTCACAACCTACATCAGCTCTCAGATCCACATTAAACTGAAATTCTTGGAAGGCAAGTGCTTTACTGATAGTGTAACACTGTATTTTTCTTTGAAAGATTCAAAATCGAACAAGACAGCACCTCTCCAGAGGAGACAGAATGGGTTAGTTTCAGCATCTCAGTCAAACTTGAAGAGGAGCATTCGAGAGCTGAGAGAAGAGCATCGGAATGTTAGGAAGATGCATCTTCATATGGTGAGTCGGAGCGATGGAAGCATGGAGGAATGGTGATGTCAAGGCAATGGTATCCAACCAGTCCATCTGCCAGTAGAAAAATTACTGATTGATGGACAGTTTATCTCAAGAACCTGAGTAAATTTAGGTTAATAAAATTTTTCAAATTTGGCTGGGGGGGGGGGGGGTAAAATACAGATGTTGAAATGCAGCAGGCATGGCATGAGAAGTGCCATTTCTGGACATCTGAAAGGTAATTTATGACATCTTTTGTTGGTATGTTGTGCACTGATGGTAACTTCACTGGTTGTAGCTGATTGTGGCACTCTGCTTAGATAGTAGTAGAACTCAACAGACTAGCAATTGTTACAGCGGGTCTTAGTTCAGGGAAGGTCTGGGACCCATGATCTAGAGTAGAGAGAATTTTGTGTAAAATATGGCAATTGGCTGAGAGAAGAGGGTGTTTTGTATAAAAATAAACTAGCTGCTATCTAAGTGAGGGAGTATGTCTTGTCATGTTGCAAAGTTGCCTTGTTAATTGAAGGCAGTTTTTATTGGACTGCCCTGTCATTATACAGCACATTGGTCCCACAGTAGAAAATCTCCTTGATACTACAACCAAGTGGTTGTACAGCCCATTAGTCATTGGTCCTGCAGTATGTACATGTTGATTCAAAGACCAAGTAGCTGTTGCACTGGTGGGCTGTGGAAGTAATGGGTTGTAGGACTTAAGGGCTGTAACCTATTTTACTGGCAGCTGCTAGCAGGGCACTTACTGAACTACAACAGTATATGAATCTCAAACTTGTGCTGTTTTAAGTTTGGTGTCCTTTCAGTCTTTTCAGATGAAATTCAAAGATTTTTGAAAGGTAGAGAGAAAGGAAGAATATATATATCAAACTGTTCTGTCATGTTCTGAGTAAGTGCACAGAATCTGACTGGTCCCTAATGTTTATTAATTGTTGCAGATTTATCCCTCTGTGTTAATTCTTAAGAACTTCTTGGGACAGGAAATAAAGGGAGGGAGGTGATTGATTGGTTGAATCAGGTGTTGGGTTTATGACTTGGTCATTAGTTTAAACGAAGTGTTGAGACTGCCTCCTGTTCTATCTAGGAGTCAGTCTTGCTGGAGAACTGACAGCTTGCAGACTCCATGTACATGTACCCTCTTAATAGCTTGTACATTAAATCTTTGAAGATCGTGATAAATAATTTGATTGAAATTGAGCTTGCTATTTTTGTTGTCTTCTTACAACTATATGCTACCAACAACACTGGAACGAAGAAAGACGGGACACAAAACATTGAAAGAAAATTAGGCTTTGGTCCTGACAGTGCCTTTCCATTCTCATGTCTATTCATATGTTCTCTTGTAGGTGCAACAAATGAATGATTCCTTTCGCAGCTCATCTTTTAAAATTCGAAAGGCCTTGGACTCTAAACCTGGAATTCAGGATCATCCTATCAGAGGACAAAGAAGTAGTGTTGCAATGGAAATGGCCAAGTATAAACAAAAAAGAGAAATCATCGATAGGGACCTAAAGTGAGTTGGTCATAAAAGATACTGTAAAATTATAACGTTTCTTTGTATATGTGATAACTTTTGACAGAGTCACTGAATAATTTGGAGCAACTTGATTTGTTATCTGATAGTATAAATGCATTTTGAAAAAAAAAAAAATGACCATGGCCAGCTAATGGATGCTCTGCATGTCATATCATGTAAGACCAGTTCACTGATTAGTGAAGAAATGTTCAATTCTGGCCAGATCCTGAAATTCGTTAGGAGAAGATACCTGAAATAAAAAATGGACTTTGAAGGGACAATGAACTTAAGTGCAACTTGTAAGATGTACCACGAAAAGGTTTACCTACTACTGTATATAGTTATGATAGCCTTATTATGTCTCCCTGGAGACTTGCTTGGAGATTTCCCTTTTAACGCGATGGAGTAAAAAACAATCACCAGAAAGCTTCTGTATCGTTTGTTTCGTACAGGCTGGTAAAAGTGTCCCCAGTCATCGAGACCTCAATTGAAATTGAAATGTTTTTTTTTT
The DNA here is from genome assembly GCA_009936505.3 of Holothuria glaberrima. Taxonomy (NCBI): domain Eukaryota; kingdom Metazoa; phylum Echinodermata; class Holothuroidea; order Aspidochirotida; family Holothuriidae; genus Holothuria; species Holothuria glaberrima. Next base: position 8,600 of record WURT03659056.1, read on the forward strand.
TTGTTATTTCTTGTTGTTCTTTAAAACTCACAGACAACTAGAATCTCAAGTTGAAAGACTAAGATTGGAGACAGTGAATAACCGATCTCAGGTTGACATTGAGTCAGTGGATAATCTTGCCCAGTTGCTAGGCAACAACAGTCGGCTGATTGCTGAGCAGAAGGCGATTTTTCCTGTTTTGTCGGACAAGATGAAAGCTGTCATGGAAGGAGAGATGGAGGTTGTTGTGATGGAGGAAAGGTTAGACTGTGACGTCATTGTGTATTTTACCAGTTGAACCTTTTGGCTATGGATGGTTTCACTGTGAAACCTCATTTTACCTTCCTTTTACATGTATGGTGTAGCGAATGTGTCAGGGTCATGAAAGCCTCTGTATAGGGCAATGCTTTGGGAAGGGTACGGCTTAATAGTAGTTTTCCCACATGCTTAGACTAGCTGAGGTGGGGTAACACCAAAAATATGGAAAACTGTTCATTATCAGGACACTGGTCCAGACACTCGGCTATCAGTATAATATATTGCTGAATTAAATTCACTGATTGGTACTTCACACGATTGATGCTTAATATCCTGTTCAAAGTAAACGTAAACGTAAATGTCATTATGTGGACTTGAGTGTCATACATAACATTGCATATCATCAGGACATCACAATCATTCTTTCAGTATGCTTTAGTGTGCTTGTTGGGTCCCCTCCCCCTCCCACCCGGCAGAAGCAAAAAGGAAAAACACCCTCACTAGGATGACCTCATATCAAAACAGGGCTTCCATTTATCTGTGTGTCAGCCTATCTGTTTATCCATCCATCTATATGGTGTTTGCAGTACTTTCACAAGTGCTGGTTGGTAGGTAAATGCATGAAAGCTATATCCATAAGCATTAAAGTCCAACACATGTTGTGACCTCTTGCTGTTTGTTTTCTTCAGGTATTTGAGAGATGAGCCTGGGATTTTGGATGAATATTTCAAACGGTGCAAGAAATTGACAGGAACCTTGTATACTCTGAAAAGGTATGATATTTGCTTAAGAGGTTATAGGCCAACTCTCCCCACCTGACAATTCCCCTTTTGACAGTCCCCCTCCGTGCCCCCCCCCGGGCATTTTTAACTTTTATGTTGGGGGAAGTTGTCTGGTTGATTATTGCCATGAGTGGGACTTATTCAGTTGGAAATCGTCTGGATTGATTTTTCAGGTGGGAAGTGTCCAGGGGGGTGTTGTCTAGGAGGAGATTATTTGGGATGGGGGTTGACGGGCTTGTTGGATCACACCTTAAAAATCACTAGGAAAGGTGGTACTCAGTTAGACTCTAAATGGTATTAACAGATATTTTGTTTTACTTTACAGGTTAGCTGAAGTGCAAGATCTTCAGGGATCCAAGTCAGATTTAACTTTAGAGTCTCAAATTACAACTACTTCCCAACAACAGACCCAACATGTGCCAAACAAGTCGCAGTTGACACCTAATCAGAGTCAACAGATGCCTATTAACCCGAAAGTTAGTCAACCACATGCTCAACCAGAGGTATGTTTAGTTTTCATTTCTTGTCAAATCTTCCATTGACCTGAGTGAGTAAATGAACCAGTTCCTTCGGAAATCATTTCTCAACGTTGGAAACAAAAATATACAATGTTGCCCCTCCTTCCCTTCTATTAACCTTTGTAAATCTTAGTCAGTAGCACAGTGGAAGGGAGCCCTAATCTTGAGCAACCTATCTACTGTGCTGTTGACCTTGCCAGGTCTTAGTTGCAGGCTATTAAGAAGTTGCACTGGTAAATTGGGGGCTCATAGATTCCCAAATGGGGGTGTTTTGAGGATTCTCTCTGTAGTACAGTACTATGACAATGTAAAATTTGATAACTTTCAAGTGTGTTTCAGAAGCTCATTTTTGATGTACTGACGAATTGGCAAAATCCTTGTTAAAAGAATTTATAAATCACATGCTGTTTTCATTTATACATTACTACTTGGAGCCAAAAAGGGTACAAATTGCTACATTAAAAGGTTTATGTTAAAGCAACATAGTGTGTTAAAATTGCATCATAATTGCTTAAACAGAAAAAAATATCTTTCATCAATTTTAAACTCTTCAGCTTCACATTAAAGCTTTTAAATTAAGTTTTCTTCCCACAAATATTTCACCTTTACATAAATGAAAATGTTTATGTTTGGACCAACAAACTATTAATTTGCTACAAAACAGTGAAGGTCTTTCTGTAAGAATCTTAATTCTTGAATGTCAAATTACCCAAGTATCTAAGTTTGAAATGCCTATTTGTCCATAAATGTTAATTTTCATTTTAAAACTTAAGGAATAAAGATGTTTTCTGCCACAAATGCACAAAGTTTTCTGATTTGTAGTGAATCATTTTATTTGCCTTTTTAGCCTTTTAAGATGCCAGTCATTTGGAAAAGAAAGGTTTGGACTAATTTTTTGTTTAAATAACCACATCTCTAGTGTAAAATCATAAAATAACCACATCTTAGAGTAGTTTTTACTGGAAGAAAAGAAATTTACAGTATATCTAATGAGGTTGCCACAAGTACACCACTGAATGGCTTGACAAACGTTAAGGTTTTATCAGAAGTGGCTCTTTTCTCTTGAGGAATGAATAAAATGCAAGTGCTTCAGTCCTAAAGAATTCAGAGCCACTTCTGACAAATCTCTACTTCTTTTAAGTCATTTAACAGTGTTTTGCTTCAAACCTCATGAATAATTATGGATGTCTGTGGTGGAAGCTTTTCTGTAATATTTACTGTCCTTGGAAGTTTTGTGTTACAAACAACCGTGGTGTCCACTTGTAATTAGAAGGGAGACACAAATAAGTGCCTGTTTAATAGACATTCTTTCCTGGAATGGTGCATCTTTAATTTTTCTGGGTTAAATGTCCCTTTGTACCCTTTGCTTTGTTACCATTCCACTGACACGTGTATTATTAGATCATCACTTTGTGTTCATCTCCTTTACCTACATTGCATTATCCTCCTCGAATAAAAGCATCTTCACTCAGATGACTACCATAAACTGATGAGCATGAGGTGACTTGGGTTTAAAATGAGAGCACAATGGGACCAAGACAGTCGTCAACTGGCTGTGGGCCCTGTGGTGCATTGTTCACTACTTTTCAGTTTGTGTACAATTTAGGATTAATGCCAGCTTGCACGTAGCAGTTAACTCCCAAATAATTTTGGATTTGATCATAGAGCAGTAATGGAGATGAACACAAAATGATGTAGCATTTTCTTTGAAGTTTTCTGCCTTTCATTTAGTGTATCATCCACCTCTGTAGTAGAATATTATCTGGTTGTCATCTATCAGGTGTTATTGGTTATGCATGACATAAAGTAGAGTCTATAGATGTTTTGCATGTGACGTCAGTGCGTTTCCGATCGCCGTGCTGGCCATCATGACTCGTACGCGGAAGGTGTATTAATAGTACACATGTGCTTAGCACAACCCTTTAGACACAACTTTGATGCAATGAATGCTTAGCCTTCAAAGTGTTTAGTGAACAAAGATGGGCAATGCAGTGGCAAAACACTGCAAATCCTCTACAGAAGATGTGCAGTTACATCACTAGTTTTGTGTACATGATCACATTGGAGGTTGCTTACACCCTAAATGTTGGAAAAGCTGTGTACAGGTTACTATATATTATTGCATGAGCACATACAACAGGAATTGAGAGTGTGTGCAGTATATTTTATGCCTGTAATATTTGGCCTTGACCTTGAACCTTCAACATGACTTGACACCTGTCTGAGATATTAGTACGACCTCTGTCAACTGTGACATATAGCTTGGCTTGGGGCAATTTCACAAATTTTGGATTCAAGGACTCATGGCTGCCAGGCTGTTAAGTTTATATGTAAATTGACTGCTTACTCTTATCTCCCCATTTGAAATAATAACATTCATTTGATTTGCCTTCTCTCAGTTTACCAAAAGGGCCAAGTTTTCTTTCCAGAGACAGCGACAGTTACACTCTCTGAACTAAATTGAGTCTAAACCTGTCTTCCAATTGGCCTGGCTCCTCTAAGATATAGTTAACTGCTGCTGAAGGCCAGTTAGGCAGAAGGCTCTTTGTGGTTTTAATTCTACATTCTTGTGTAATGTGAACAATCTGTCGTGCAATATATGATACATTGCATCTTTCATTTCACTGATCTGCACAGGTTGTAGTCCAGTCAGAGGAGCCCATATTTGAAGGACAGTTTAGACTTGATCCCTTGTTGTATGTCAATGAAAGTGCAGCTACAAATAGGAAATTCCATTTGCCTCAAACGTAATATGTACATGAGGTGTGTTTCTCCCTAAAAGTCAAGTTGTCATTCATTTTCTGCAGTTTTTACAATGAAAACTAAATCTCAGAGCAGGAAGTATGAAATGGATGTTCAAAGAGTGGATCAAGAATGTTTCACTTTAGTCAGCTGTTGCTGAATTTACGTTCTAATCAACCTTATGCATTGACGTCATGGAACATCATTTTAGATGGCAATTAGCAATGAAGCACAGTGTATGCATGATGTAGACTTCCCACGTCCTTGTTGTAGATGTACGTGTGCCTATGACTGGTACCCAAATCAGCTGTCTGCACTTTGTGTTGGTGTAAATTTTAATGGTAGATGCTTACCTCTGTCAGGGGGCACACTTTCTGTTCTGTGATGTCATATGCATAAGGTCTGTACATCTTCCAAGAATGTTTATGTTGGCAGGAAGAGAAGACAATCTTGATTCTAATTGAAAGGGAATCTATTACTTGGTTCTGGATTGTAATTTAAATGTGTCAGAGAGTGCATTTTATGAGAAGTCCTATAGGTTGCTACCAACAGCAGGCAAAAGATCTGTCATATAGCCAAGGAGCCTTGATTCTTTGGAGGCAAACTTAACAATAGACTGTCAGCATTGCAGCAACTGCCTCTGTATCAGAAGATGCAGAGCTGCTGAACAGATGAGTTTCACTGACGTCTTATGATAGCACGTCTCTTTGGTTTTAAAGGGCAACTGTCCATTGTGTTACAGTAGTATCTATGATTATGCCGTGCACATGTGCTGTCAATACGCTTACCGTGTGGGTGTTTTGCCCTCCACTGTCCGGCAATACCAATCATGTGATGTCACATGGAATTCTTCTGTAGCAACAGAGCTGGTATTGAGTGCTCCCTGCAGACCCCCAATCTTGACAGGAAAGCTGAGAGACATTCAGTAATGACTCTCCCAGGAGATGTTGACATGCAAAGTGATGTGCTTTTAAGGAGTTGGTCCGTGAAACGCCACTTACCCATGACAACAACGCGTTGGAGTGTAAACAATATGTTGCGCATAGTAACAATCTGTTGGGCATATTGCACACATAGTACAGCCTAGTGAGTGTTCACTCTAGTACTGTAGTGCATAATGTGTTCCCATGATAGGTAAAGAGATGCATTACCTGGCTGATTCCATAAAACCATTTGGCAGTCAGTTATTGCTTTCACTCTAATGTTGCTAGGGAACGGAAAGACCAGGATGACCAACCTTCTCCATTTTGTTTTGAAGACTGCACAGCACACTTATTTTTTCAACAATGTGAGTGTAACATTAGCCGTTAAAACCATTATCTGTGCAGTATGGTTTTCAATAAGCTCATGCGAAACCTCACATTTGCACAGGAAGATTTTCAAAAACGCAAAGAGTAAATGTTAGGGTATCAAAAGAGGGGCATGGTGAACCATGGCTGTGGCACATCATTAGGAGCATACCAGACATGTATTGCATCTGATCATTCAACTGAGTGCATGGTCATGTTGTTAGAGCATCGGACTTGCAGCCAGAAGGTCTGGGGTTCGAATCCAAGGCCGGGTCATATCAAAGACTCTAAAAATGGAACCTACTGCCATTGTGCTTGGTGCTCAGCATAAGCAGTGGAGTAGGGAAAACAAGCCAGTGAACCACAACTGGAAAAAAGGCTGTGGCCGGCCCAACTTAAACCTATTGGTTAGATGGTTAGAAACTGAGCTGTAAAACCTCATCTAATTAACTAACTAGCTAACTGATCATTCAGTGAAGAAGTGACCCTGTTTGCTGGCTGGTATCATTTAGTTGTATTTTTCAGCATTATATAACACCTTGTTAACCTTTACATCTGATTGGAGGATTGGTGGTCACATGCCATGGGTTATTTGGCACTATTACTCGATCGTGTGTTATGCATCGTGGGATCGTGGGTTAGCCTAGAATGAAACACGGTGTTTGGCCCTTTCCACTCCTTGAATCAAATTTTGACCAAAATCTGGCCTATTTAGGAAGTTAGGTGTTATATAAAACATGTGTTTTTCATTTGTGTGGTACCATGAATAAATTCATTTGTTGAAAGATGAACATCCTGTTCAACTCGGCTTCTCCTCTTTCACAAGAATGTTTTTTCAACTCATGACATTATTCATACTATCACACTCATAAATATTCATTAGTTGTATACTAAAAGATAATGTACTCTTTGTCTTGTTTTACATTCTGTGTTTTGTAAGACAGTATTTTATGTGATGTTTGTTTTCCATTCCGAAATTTTTCTTTTTAATTAATGATTACTAACAATATGAGTTACGAGAATCTCACTCAATTCTGTCAAGGTTTTTTTAATAGTCCCTAAATGTTAAGTTTTATGTGAAAAGTAAGAATAACACTCACCTAACTCTAAAATCTGATTTAATTTCATTGTGACTTACTAAGTATTTATCATGTGTCGACATATGGGCTAACAATTACTCCTTGTTTTTGGAAAAGATCCTCTTTTTTGAGCATGGTATCACCTACTTTTAAATATTTCACAGGAAAGTTTACTTTGGTTTAGCTCTTCATCACAGCTTGATTTGCATATTTACAGAAACTTCTGTAAAAAATTTTAATCTTAAAATTTTTCTGCTTTTCTGTTGAGAGTGGTTGCAATTCTGTCACCAATCATAAACTTTTCTTAACCTTAGGCTTGAAAATAATTTTATGGTAAGGGTTGTTATCCTACATCTGGTTTATATAGGCACAATTTATCGTCTTCTTTTTGTAACGATGCTGCTTTATCAAGTTTCTCTACATCATCATCTCATCCCTAGATCAGAGAGATAGAGGTATGTCATGTGACTGCATGTGATTGGGATTGCAGGGCAGCGTCGTGCATGCACAGTAAGCATATTTACAGCACAGGCGAACAACATAGCCAAAGATACTGCTGTGACACAATGGATGCTTGCCTGGCAAACTGTCTGACAACTAAAGAGATGGCGTAATCATGTGACTTTAGGGACACACTTCTATAGGGAAAAATATGAAAGCATTTATGATTAGGAACAGCTGTGGTGAATCTGGGAGTGCACTAATTCAACTGTTGTGGCACATCGGGTTATGTTGATACTGGTAAAGAATAGCTTAGACAAGGGTGCAAAAATTGGCAGGGTAGGGGATGACAGCTTAAAAAGCAAGCAGATTCTCTTTTAAAATTTTCCAATGAAGGAATGCTGTAAATTTCAAGCAGCTTTTTTAACTGTGAGACAGTAGTCACAAGATTAGAGAATTCTGGTGCTTCAGCTTGTAAAAATATCGATCAAACCATGTGGAGATTTTATTAAGGGTTATTTCAAGTGTAACATCTACTTCAATGGGATAACATTTTCTGTTGCATTAACTCAATACTTTCATTGGATAGGCATTTCTTTTTCTAAAAATTGTCAGTGTGCTATATTTCTAGGTAACTTCAAATATTGAAAAAAGTCTTTGACAATGGCAGTCTGTTGCTAAAAGGTTTCATTTAACCATCAAAATGTGCAACTTTTCCTCACTCTTTATTGACAAATGTCTCTGACAGTTTCAATTAATAATTTAGTTAATCACTTTCTAACATCCCTTCCCAATGATGTATGGGTTCTTTTCTTCTCATTAACCCAACAGACACAAACTTTTACTCAGCACCAGCTTAGGAGCCGATTTGCCTCACCGGCACAGAAGTCACGTTTTGAACAGTCCCTCAGAGAGGGCAAAAAGAATCTACGCACCACCCTGTTTTCCCAGAATGCTTCTCACCGCCAAAAACGGCACATAATGGCACTTTATAACCAAGAGCACCACGATCACCTGACACCCATGGTCACTCCCGAGAAGGAGGCACGAAAAGCAGCCACCAAGAAGAAGGGACCTCCCCCTCCTCCTCCTCGGCGGAGTTCCTCAACTATCAAAGTCTCCCCTGTTTCACCTAATGGTACATCCCACTTGAGCCAGGAGACTGTTGTGGAGAGAAAAGAGGTATTGGTGACAGAGAAGGGGCTAAGTGGGTGCGGTTCAGCACCAGATATTAGTAAAACAAATGACCCCACCCCTCAGGAAGGGTCCACTCATGTCTGTCTCTCCCTCTCTTCTGGGGACCTGTTACCTCCTCAACATAGTTTGCCAGATTCATCCTCTACATTGTGTTCTTTGTCCATCATGTCTAAGTCCTGTGATGACAATTTGCATGAATTCCACAGTGGTCTTGTGAATTCAGATTCATGTGGGGAAGTGCAGCATGGAGAGCATGTGAAAAATTTGAAAGACCTTTGCATGCTGAAGCACCAGCATGGTTTCAGGGCTATACAGAGTGGGGTATCAGAGCCTGATATTGTATCCAGTAACAATCAAAGGGGACCACCAAAACCCCCCAGGGGAAATTTAATGGATCAAAGGAGAAATCCAATGGTCAGGGACCAGAAGTCAGCATTCCAGGTTGTTGCCCCTAGACCACGGACCATCCCACCTCATGCCGGCATCAGAACCACATTAAGTAGTTCCTGTGCACCATTTCTGCCTTCTACTAAAATTGACACATTTAGCAGGCACGTACACCAGGGGCAGACACAGCATGGGTCACTGAATGCACGCAAGGGTTTGAATATCGACACTCAGGCTAATAAAACTGCTGAAAATGTTGCTGATCCACAGAGAAAATTAGATATCATTCCGGACATGAGCCTGGAGATTTCTCATGCCAGTTCTCAGTCTAGGAGACAGCAAACTGCAGCCAAGCCATCCAATTCAGAGGACAAACGTACCAAGCAGCTCAAAGAGCAGTATGCCAAACTCAGGGCACTTCAGAACCAAAGGAATGATGGACCTAAAGATGACACTCCCACCAACTCAAACTCTAAACCCAAAGAGGGAACACCGGTTGTTGGGCCAGAGATTCCAACCAAAGAGGTGACTGTTTACTCCTCCAGCTGGCGATATTTTGTTTCAACGCTAACGTACACACTGCTTTGATTCCTGCCTCTCGTTAAGCAGCATACACTTCCTTTTAACTCACACATGATGAAGATAGTTTTTGTCACCGACGGGTGGTTGTACAAAATTAAACTTACCACAAACATCTTGTAAACTCAACACACTACCCAATCAACCTCCTCATTCTAGATAGTTTTTTAAATAACATTGTATTAAAAATACTATATAGAGGAATAGTCATATAAACTCAACAAGACATGAGCCATCCCCTTTTCTGTAGACATGTACTAGTTTATGCAATGTTGAAATCAGCTGTACACCTAGCCATCTTTGTGAGAGTTTAACTGTGTTTTCATCCAGTCTCATCATAACACTGCATTTATGGTTTTCATATTCATGTGCATGTAAGCATGTAGTGCTTTGGGGGCATAAAATCTTTGCTTGCAAGAATCAAGCTTTAAATTATCAATTTATTCAATGGATTCTGTAGTTTTTCTGGTGGCTTGTATGGTGTAAGCTTTC
>WURT03659066.1:2035-16474 GCA_009936505.3 Holothuria glaberrima
TGGAACCCAGACTAATTGAATATGTAAGAGTATGAACAGCTGAACTCATGCTAGTCACAATGAAAGGAGTTTATATGTTAATACAAAACCATGCCCCAAAACAGTCGATTGAACCGGAATCTTGTTAATTAGTTGACTGAATTATGTTCAGTGATTGACAAGTTCGGTTCATTTAAGCATGGAGCTACTTCGTAGTAGCTCCACGATTAAAGCATAGGCGTATGAAGCTATTCTCGTTGGGGGGGGGGTGAACGTTGTTTCAGGCAGCTGTCCTGGAGGAGGGGTGTCCCCTCCCCTTTGGGAATGTTTGGAATATTTGAGAGTTCTTTGATTTAACTTGGTGCAATATATTGGGCAACTTTTAAGGAAAATTACTGCAAATTGTTGACATTTTTCACAGAGGGAACAAATAAAGGGTTTTGTCCTTGAATGGAAGGGGACGCTGTTAAAGTATTGTAAATTAAGAAACTTGTTGAAAAAGTTGGTTGGAAAACTTGCACATATAAGATTTACATTGATCTGTGTTATTGCACAGTTATATGCTGTTTTTTAACCAATAAATTTACATGCCTATCTGAAACTAGATGGCGATAAATCATCATAGTGCCCTAAGACTTGAAGATTCATCTGATTATGAATTATGTGAGTGTTTCTTTTTTTTCAAAACAATACTAATTAAGCTTAAGCCACAATAATAGTTTTAGATAATCAGAGCCTAAACGACACATAAGCCTATACCTGGACTGGAAACAAATTAATTTTCAGCTGAATTTTAAAAAATGATTATTTCATCCAGTTAACCACACATATGCCTTTTCGAATAGGTTCACCTATAATTAAAGATTGCTATAATGCTAATACTACTACATAGCACCCTGACCACCATTAACTCTTTTTCCGCAGACACCGACTCGCAACATAGACGCTTGGCGTCAGAATCTGTCAGTATCGACCGAAGAATGGCTTCATCATTAAAAATCCTCAGCCTTTGTCATTAGCTTTATTTACCTTCCCTCAATAACTGCTTCTTCGCACGACCGTGCATACAAGGTCGTCACTATCTCCGTTTCACTTAACCAGGGAGTGCGACAGATTTTAGAAATACCTGAAGTTGCTACGGCGTAGTCTTGTCCACGATGTTAGTTGCTTTCAACCTATTTTCTATCTTCCGTTCGCACAAAGTGAGGGCGTATGTCAACTGAACTGTATGCCACTCAAAAGTTATGTCTAGAACTAACCAGGGGCGCAGATCGAGTTTCAAAAGTGGGGGTGGGGGCAACCTACTAGTTTGCTGATTTGTTTCATCGCTATGAAGGTGTGTTTATAATGTGATCTTAAACACTAACAGTGCTTGGACTGAAAACATAGGCTTACAAGGCGGGAGGAAAGCCCCGTAGAGCAAAAACAAAGTCGATTTCAGCCCACTAGTACTTTTATATTCAGGGCATATTTTATGAGCATCAGATTCAGCCACTTACCTGCTAGCCGATTAATTATTGAACAGCCTCCAATTCCCCCCAGGCTCTGGAATATGTCAAATCTCTGGCAGGATTTACCCTAATATTTTCTCAGACATTGCACCAAAATGCATCTAATGTCCCTCAAATATTCAAAAATTTTCCAGGGAGGGGAATATCCCCTCCCCTTAAATCCCTCTCCTCCTCTGTTGAAAACAATGTTCATAGCTCCCTTAGCCTACGCAAATATTTTCTGTGATCCCATGCAGAAACATAGACCGATAGCCAAGTAGTAATATTGGACTTTATGAAGACTGAAAGCTTATCTGAGAAACACAATGCATCAAGATAATGCAGGGTGAACAACATCGCCATAATCTACTGATCAATATTAAATGCACATATGCAAAACAAATACTTCGGTACGACATTGATAAGGTTATAGACTCATTTGCAAATCAAAATAACAGGTACAACTATTTTTTTTAAAATTTTAGACAGCCTACGCTGGCTACTGAATGCATTTCAATTACAAAGACCATATAACATCTTTTCTGTATTAGATGCGTCATAGGCGTGGGCCATGGCCCCCTCACTGATGCCGATTTTTTAGTACGTAAAAGACGTGAATTTTTAAGCACAAATTATACTTATAAGGATAGCATATATGGCACCAGATTGCATGTAAGACACCTATTTTTTCAAAAATTTTTAAAGGGGAGGGAGTGTCCCCTCCCCAGGCCATTAACCACACAACATACTGCATGGCCTCTTGGGAGATAAATTCTGGCCACGTAAAGCCATTGATTATTATCATTATTGCAAGGACTTCCCCAAAATTTATAACCAAAATGGAAGGAAAAGGAAATGGAAAATTCCAAACTTCTCACAATACAACACACCTGTTGTACCATCCGGAGCGGACCACGATTATTACAGGGAGCTTTGTCCAAAACTTCTGCAAACGGGCTTGCTATAATTATATTTGTTCCAACATGGTTAACTAATCAACCAAGAGCCAGTATTATCCTAACGTATTGATGAATTAAAGTATGTCGCTTAAGCCAATAGTTGTGTTACTGTGAAAAAATGGTTTTTCTATGTTGCAACTTTAGTAAGTATAAAAAGTTGATCAAGAGTTAAAACTTATTTGAATAATGGTCAAATATATCACAGGATAATAATCAGGATAATAATGTGCGTGAGTTTGAAAGCAAATAAAAGTCATTCGATATTTAACTTTCCAATAGCTCTTTCAACTTGTCAATTATTTGTACTAATCCTTAACCCCATTTCTAAACACTTCCACAACTGTTTCCTGCTATCTTACTAACGATTAATGTTTGTTCTGGTGCTCGCACCACTAGTATAATTCAGTTCGGTCTCAAAAAATCAGAAGCCTCGCCACGTATGTAGCCGGGCTTTTGATTTTTATTGAGACGCCTGATTTTATCTTGAGACTTCGTTTCCAATATAACTTAATAATTTCTTTTCCTTGATGCCAGAGAGTCCACTTGTACTCGTACGCAGACTGAAATTATTGATCTTCTGTGTGTCTAAGATTCGTCCCTATACATTTGATTACTACGCAATAAAACAAGTTTTATTTGAATGTTTCTTCATTTCAGTTTAAAAAAGACGATTTCTACCGCGATGAAACTCCGTTCTCATGATGACGTTGGAAACCACTCCTAGCATCGCTGAAATATGGGATTTTGTGGATATTCAGAACAATTGTGGACAAACTAATTTTGCACTCCATTAGGCTCGAAGGGAAGATATCAACTAGCGTAACTCTTCAGTACAATAGCGTGAAACGTCGTTGGATTATGAACGGAACTATCTTCCAAACTATACAATATCCTCATCGTCTCTCGTTGTTCTTGACGATTGTGGATTCAACAAAGTCCGCGTCACAAGTGTTTCACATTGCTCTGTGGTTGGTACTCATTTTTTGCGGTTTTTGCACAAACGGTGTGTTCCTGGCTACACTTCGAAAAAATCCACAGCTTTCTAAGCGGACAATAAACCGTCTTCTGATGATCTCTTCAATCGTGGACCTTCTTATTTTGACCAACGAACTACTCCTGATCATCTACCCTTTCTTTGTAAGCCAAGTTCAGTGGCAGGATTCTTTTCATAGTCCACTCGTAGTTGGTTCTGTTTGGTTTTACACTCTTTGTGAACATGTGTCCGAAGGGTGGCTTGTTGTGATTGCTTATGAAAGATTTCAAGCAATTTGTTTCCCACTTAAGAACTTGTCGGAAAGCCGTATGTTAGCGAAGTCTCTTGCAGTTGTGGTTGTCATTGTGGTGTCCTTTACTTCATTTTATGCTTACATTTTTTACTTTGGAAAAAGTAGTTTCTTTGCAATTTTCATTTTCTTGTTAATTGCCCCTTCTGCGATTCCATTTCTTGTCAGCATCGTGTTGTATACATGTGTTATCTTCAAGGTACTCAGTTTAAAAACTGTTCATAGAACCATAGACAAGAGACGCATCAAGAAGAGAAAACATCGCGCATTACAAGTTGTTCTTATTCTAGCAACAAACACCTTTGTTTACTTTGTCCTCAATGCTTTACGTAAATACTTCGATACTCAACTTGCGCGCTCTTTCAGTGAAATTTCTAGCACTGCGAATTCTGATGACATGTTTAGCATCATCGATCACGTGTGGCTTTGGGCTTCATACATGGCCATATGTACAATTTTAAATTCGGCAGTGAATCCGATAATATACAATATTGGAAGTGAAGAGTATCGGGAGGCTCTCTGCAAATCATTCTGTTTCGGCTGTCGCACCCATTTGCCGACTCCGATGGCAACCATAAACTTCGTAACTACAGACAAGGAAAACTGCGGAATTCCAACTGAAACAAAGATTTCAAGATTCGAAGTTTAGTAGAACGTTTTTGCTATCATAACTGAATTTATATCTATCATTTTCAAGTAAATAAGCAAGCATTAATTAAGAATAAGTGATACATTGAAAGGAGAAAGATGTTTACATTACCTGTGCAGAAACATACACGAGAACTAAAAGATGTTTTGTAACAGTTTTTTTTTTTTAGGAATTAAACATTTTTTTCTGAGCAATTTTCCCCCACTTCGTAAACATGTTAAAATGCTAGACCCAACGTTTCAAAATCCTGAACCGTTCTGAGTTGATGACCTTGGTCTTGCGGTCAATAAGGACCTCAAATGAACGTCTGGGACAACTGTTGTCAGCATGGGCCGCTATCTGTCTTTGAAAGTGGGGGGATATATTGTCAGTGACACTATCTAAGCGGAGCGCCACAATCAGTTGGCGCGGAGCGTACAAAGAAAATTTTGGTCAAAAATACCCCCTGATCACTGGAAATGGCCCTTTTTCCGAGCTTTGCAATCTGACACTGTGACAACAAGTATGTCCTAAAAATAGGCATATTGTAAAAAAGTCTAGAAAAAGGCTAAGTGTTGTGATTACCGGATCTAGTCAGTGGTATACTATCTAAGCGGAGCTCCACGATCATTTGGCGCGGAGCGTAGAAATTTTTGGCCAAAAATACCCCTAGATCATTGGAAATGGCACTTTTCAGGTTTTGCAAGGTGATACTATGACAACTGTCAGAAGTATTTCCTACCAAAATAAATAGGCCTATTGTAAAAAGTCTAGAAAAAAGTAAAGTTTTCTGATTTCCGGATCTGCCTGGTTGATTTCATAGAGGGGGGGGGGCTACAGTGTACAGTATCCCCCATCTAGTTTAATGAGGGGGATACATCCCCATCCCCACCCCCACCCCCCTCGGATTGCCGCCCGTGGTTGTCAGCAGTATAGTCGGCACTAAAAACCAACGACTGGGACTTCTTGGTCGTGTAGCTCCTTTCTTCAGTTTTGCCAGGGTGTCACAGGGCGTTCTACATTCCGGCGTTCCTTGTTACGTAATTATTTTGCCTATGAAATGGAAGCCGAATTGTTACAGGGCTTTGACAATGGAGATTAAATGGGTGAACGTAGGTAGGCAGGTGAAGCTATGTGTTGGCGAGAAATTAGGAAAACACTTTGCTCCGCGTCATCGTGAAGGAATAGTTGGCTAAAACTGAAAAGGAAGTCTCGACGAAATTAAATTGTTACGGGAGGATAAGTCTGGGACGAGAATTTAAGTCGGGGTGACTTACTGTATCCTCCGGAGGCAGCACTTAGGTGTTTAAATTTTACGTGAGGCTGTGGTGAGCCGTCGTACATTTTAAGAGCTTCAACGAGTTGCCGACGAGAGGGAGACGGGCGTTTCCTGGCCCACGAGTTACGTATGACTGCGGAGCGAGTCACCCTCATATTCTGCCAAAACAGGAGTTGTTGAGTTAACTTGTAAAAGATTTATTTATAGAGAGGTGCATAGTAGTTTAAAAGTAGAAAGGCATGATCTTTGTTTTAACATGTAAGTTAACGTTACATTTGAAAGTACTGGGAGATGACGTATCTTTGAGTTAGCAGTACTATTTCTAAAATTGAGTATAGTAATTAGAATGAAAAGCGAGGTCAAAGTATAGCTGTTTATGTTTATAATGTGATATTTAAATATTAGACAAACGTCTTGTGGCAAGTCTACAAACATTGTACGCAGCATGCATTGTATGGTATAGAGCTAAGATGTCTATGATTTTAATGCTTTGAAGGCCTGATAAGTAAGAGAAATGTTATTACTCTATAAAAGGATTCATGCAGAGGTGAAGAAAATTAAAGTTGGGGGTAGCCTAGACTTTGAAAAGAAATTATGGGCGTATTTCACAAAAGCCACCTTTCAAGTGACTCTGTAAAAAAAAAGCAAATATTGGAGAGAAAACATGGACACTTGAGATAAGAATTTCAGTATACTGGACTTGGTTTGGTTTAATTTACTCCACAGTGAGCCATTTAGGACATAGACTAGAGCCAGAGCAGACTGGAACAAAGCAGGAGGATGAAGTGCCGGCGGTCCTAAAACCAAAGCTGGATGTATGTGAATTAATGAACTGAAAAAAATCTTGTCAAAAACTTTATTATTGGGAGGGAGTATTAACTTTGACAACAGTCGGAGGAGAAAGTACGCACGCTTAAGGATATGACTGATAAGTAAAAGAGGAGTTTTAAAGGAAGCACTTATTTTGTATGGGTACCTCTATGATGTCAGAAAAAATAGTTTGTAAAGTAATGTGGGTCAAACTTAAAGAAGCTTAGCTTGAGGAAGCATTTTCATTTATTGGTAAAGCAGTATCCGCTGTTAAAAGAAGCATTTTTTTCATCTGTATATAGTAGAAAAAGAAATGAGAAAGCTAAAGAAAGTGGAAAGATAGTAGTAAGTTACAAAAACTGAAGAAGAGTTTGTTTTTTTTCTGTAATGTTTGCACATGTTCTACAGGGAAGTTTGAAAAGGGTATCTCACCTGGGTATCCCACATGACACAGGGAGTGACTGTCTATACAGCTATGATTCGGTCCGAAGGATGGAGAATGTCTGTGCCTGATTCGGAGCCTCACCAACATCCAAGGATTGGTGCTGTTCAACAAAGTACCGCGCGTATTACCGGTATACCAGTCCTGTGTATACTGG
This sequence comes from Holothuria glaberrima, assembly GCA_009936505.3. Lineage (NCBI taxonomy): Eukaryota > Metazoa > Echinodermata > Holothuroidea > Aspidochirotida > Holothuriidae > Holothuria > Holothuria glaberrima. The sequence continues at coordinate 9,063 of WURT03659066.1, forward strand.
GCCCAATTGGGAGATGGCGAGCGTCTTCCAAATCCATCCAATTTGTTGTAGAAGAGCAGCAGGAGCGGAGAGATGCCATTGTCAATGGCTACTCCCTGTTAGTGGCAATTCCCTGGTAGGATGTTTCACAACGAATCACCTGAACATGCAAGACACCTGTATGTTGCCTGGTAATTTGAAGACCGATCTTCACCTTCGTAAGGCCATCTGGGACCATGACTAAACTTGAAGTATTCTATGAACTCATTTGGCCAGTCACCGTAGAGCTTTCCTCCCATCTATCGTGATCGTATGAAATTCTCTACCTGGTTAAATAATTCCTTACCTGAATTGGTTGAGCTTCAAAAGGTAGGGAACAAGCCCGTAGCCAAGGGGGACGGGCGAGTTCCAAGCCCCTGAAATTTTTTTCGCCCCCTAGAAAGTTTCAAGTTGCCATTGACTGAATACATTTCCTGGAAGCCATTTCGCCCCTCTTCAGTGCCTTGTCTGGCTACGAGCCTGTTAGGGAATTACTGCCCTCACCTGTTGGCCAGGCACATAGTGAAGGGGAAAGAGAGACGCCTCCCCTAGAAAAATTTACGATCACTAAGAAAATTTTTGAGAGAAAAATTACTATTGCCTTAAGCATGTCAACATAGCTTGCTCGCTGAAAAATATCCATCTTCCATCCTGCAGTTGTGACCTCCCTACAATACCTTGCCCATCTGGGCCCTGCCTTGTGCATAAACATCTGTACTTATTGCTTTAAAGGCTTAGTAGTCTAATAATGTATAAAATTCATAATTTTTTGTATTTAAATGCTAAGAAATGTTAAGCCTAGTAATAAATCGTGTTTACAAAGTGAGGTAAATGTTGTTGGATTGGGCTAGACACTGCAAGAATATTCTGGGGACGAGGTATCATGGAACTTAAGGCCATACACTCGTCACCCAGTGTAGGGGTATCAAAGGCAAAGTTGCTGCCGTCACAATTGACACAATCAGAGAAAATGGAGTTGTCTATTGTTATGTTTCACATAAAGAAAGTAGTTCTCACTGGAACACAACGGAACTTTTTGTGAGTGGGAATTGCATCGATTCCATAGTTAATCAACGCCTAAATTACTGAATTTCCCAATTTATTTTCGCTTTCATCTTTAGACGTCGGAAGTGTTAGAAGTGATGGTGCGTCATTTCTTCCAATTTGTTCAAGTATTGTTTTAAGCTGGCCAGTGGATTTTAATTTACCATTGTTTATGGCACATCCAGTTACGTCGGAAGTTGGACTTGGAGCAAGTTCAAATACACCAATGTCCTTCATTGTGAAACCTAGTTTATCGGCAAGCTCCTTCCAATTATTACCCAAAGGGTCAACTGAGTTTAACTTTATTTCCAGTTCTTTTATAAAACCATATCCTTATACTAGTTCACCTCGATTATTGGTAACATTATCAGGCCCCTCATACAAACTTCGGCCTTTCCCGAACGGAGTACCATAAGGGGAGATGCTAAAATTCTGATTATAATAATTCTGTTGAATTACAGGACTGGTAGACACTGGCGAAGTCAGTCCTCTATGAGTTAACATCTGGTACTCGTGGTAAGGTGACATCTATTGATGTTTTTCATACACATTTTAACAAGCTTCTTGGGGCTGACGAAGCGCTTTAAGATTACGACCAGTATAGCGGTCATTTGCATGCTGGTTTTGTTGTAGTGGTACCACAGCATCTGGTGTTTCCCAAGGAATGGTAATGGTGACTGGAATGGTGCATCTTGTGGTGACTCCCTTAATTGTCCGCTGTGTATAGTGTTCTCGTCGGCCTTTAACATAAAAAACAAGAAGCTGATTTATGACCATGTTAACATGAAAGTAATCAGTTTGATCTATGCCAATTTAGTTTAAGGCGCTATCCTTACTGATAACTTTACATCATAACTTTGTCAACATAAAGCACCACGTGAAAAAGAATCACAAAGCCTTTTGGCTTTCTGGTTTAATATTGGTATACTTCAACAACAATTTCGAAAAACATCTCAACCAATTATGTACACCGAAAAGAATGCACAAATACAAAAGAAATGGGATTGATGTGCGTTCAAATTGATACCAAGTAAACCATTCAAGACGTATGGTTGACAGCGGACGAATATTGATTAATGAAGAGATTTTCATTGAATATTTTGGTTCCCTGGGACCATTCTCTGCAGCAACTGCTCTGCATCTGAGAGGCAAGTTAAATATGGATCTGCTGTTTCATAGTCTAAAGGACTATAAAGGCAGCAACAAAAAAACTTCAAACTCACGGTTTGTTAGAGAGGGTTGCAAACAGATTAAGATAAACAGGCTCTTAAAATTAAGGGTCACATATAAAGAAAAGTACAGGAATTATCATATGTGACTGCACTAGGAACTGCGCAGAGATGTACAAAAGCATATAGGGCTAGGCTTGTTTAGCAAGGAGATTAATGATGCAAACTTACCCATAGCGAGAGGCAGTCAAGCCTTTTGTAAAACTGATTAGGAATAGATCTATCCTTGTTGAGGCGGTCAACATGAGAAAATTCAGACTGGCTCAACAGAACAGATACCATGCATGGTCAAGCACACACTCGCGCTAAATCATTTAAGGAATACATCGGAGGATCTGTCCTCATTGAGAGCTTAAATGTTGGAGCAGATGACTTACAACGAGTATAACATATATTGTACCATATACATCTGTAATACGAACACGAAGTCTCCCAAGTCATATTGAGTTGGCTGCTGTCGAAACAACACATGAACAAGAACAATTATGCTATTGAAGATAGAGTTCTCTAAGACTGAACTATATTAGACGTCAAGTGGTACAATTTCATACATTGAGAGGGTACTTTTTAATTTCTTTTTATCAAAGTTCTAAAGGTGCAGAGTTTTGGCCTGGAAGCAGGATTCCAGCAACCTGGAACCCTCCCCCAAGAAATTGCCCTTCTACTCAGTGACCCGATTTTTTTAATGTATGCTAAGAAATGCATTAGCTGCCCTGCTCGATTTCTCGCAATCCCGACTAAGTGCAAGTACAATCACTGCGATGACCGTATTGTCGAAAACAAAATATGTTTCACGATGGTTTTGTGGAAAAGGAGCTGGTTTGGATGTGAAATCTCACAGAGCAAATTAAACGAATTTTGTGAAAGATGTGTTAGAGCAGTGCGTCTCTCAAACTACCGTATACTTTTCGGTTTTCGTATGTTCTAGATCTCTTTTAAAACGCAATATGTATTAATTGCGTAATGATTATTTGAGTTTCTTGAAATAGTACACCAGAAGCAAAACGGCAGCTAATGTAGCCAACAAATGATCCCTCACAGGCGCAGCGTGAAATCTTTTTGTTCAGCTCGTCGCTATAAAAAGAACTATCATCGACGACCCAAATGGCTCACGCCACATAAAGTCCCTACTCAAACTGTAGAAAAATGAGTGAAAAAAAATGTCATCGGTTTCAAGTACTGTACTGGTCGGGTAAAGGTGTGCTGATCAGATTCACATTCGACTCTAAAATGCCCGAACTTACCTACAGTCGTTTTGCGAGGTCAGCATCGGACGGTCACATCCGCATTCCCTTCCGGAAACCAACCAGATTCCCGCAGACATTCATACTCACGAATGTGAAACAGTGAAGGGAAAAAGAAACCCTGACAGAACCGTGCTGAGTGGGAATCGAACCTATAACATCCACATGCACAAGAACAAGAATTAAGCGCCTTTTTTTCTTTTCTTTTCTTTTTTTCTCTCTCTCTTTTATTGAAAGGCGAGCCCACTGGCCCACCCATTGCAGCGCCTTGTCCATTAGGCCATGCAAACTGTTCTATGACATCATCGTTTAATTAATATATAAACTCTGTCGAGCATCATGCGTACTTTCAGGTAAATTAGTAATGCTAACAAATGTAATTGAGTGTTAATTTTTGTTGTCTTTAACCAGGGGAAGTGCTCACTCGAAGGTAGTACTTCCATGCTTTAACTGGGGATCGTTCAACAGTTCCGCAATCACTCGTTGGCGTTCACGAACACATCAGGGGTTCGAACCATGATCTATACATATATACACTGGTATAAGTAGCCAATTGAGCTCTCGAACTGTTCGTCGTTCGGAGTCTTCATTATGCATGATTCCCAAGCGCTGGCATATATGAATATACAATTAGCTGTTACGGCCCCAAGTCCTACAAGTAGGAAACCCTAGGTTTGTACGAAATACCGTATTTTGTGATTACTGTGATTTCATTTTTTCATTTTAACGGTTAACTAATTTTTGTATTCACTGAATCCTTCGAAACGAGTTGCTTGATATCATTGTTTGGTTCTCAATCTAAATAGTACTTGTTTGGGGGGGGGGGGGGGGGGGGGGGGTGGACAAGTTGTTTATAATAGCAGTCTTCAAAACGTTAAAGAGGCGATGGAAGCCTTCGAATTAGACTTAGGACAGTCACTCGGGAGTAAGGAAAGCATATTTTGTTTCTTCAAATCATATTGACAATTATTTTTGTCACTTATCTTGCATAAATTACGGTTTATAAAAATTATAATATTGTACAGGATAGAACAAGACAAGAAAAATGTCATCATATTGGACTTAATGACTGTTGCAAGTCGAAAACACGACCGATTTATTTCGCTATTCGCTCGTAAAGAGAAAAGGCTCATAACACATTGAATGTTGCCTTGGGAGAATTCACGTATATAAAGAGGATCATAAGATAAATCTTTCTATTGTAAAAACAAAATATGAAGAACTATCTCGTTACCAAGACTGAAATGACTCAGTTACTTTCGAAAGCAGCCTGCAATTCCACCTCATTACCTACCTGCAAACATCCTTTTTTACCCTTATACGCTTCATTAACTCCTAACCATGCTAAAAATTCTCCCTAAAAAAATAAAAAAAGTTTTTTTTTTGTCAGATCTAGCAGCAGTATTTTAATGCGATCCTCTTTTTCCTCTTGTTCCATTTTTTCATAAACCCACATTCCATTTCCCATCAAACTGTTTAGCAATTGTAAACCTAAGATACAGTCTTAGCAGTTGTACAAAGAGTATTGTACGACCAAACGGTTGGAAAGGCCATGAATGTCGAGCGTTGCTGGCAATTTTCATCTCAAGCCATTTATGTAAGTGATTTTACTTTCATTTGATAAGAATACGCACAAAAGTTTGCCAAGAAGATACTTAACCCACTTTTCGGTGTTATCGTTCTAAAACTTCTGCTAGTGACCTAATGGCCGTTGCTTTGTGATTATAAAAGTCCACTATGTTCCATTTTAACTTCTTTGTATCATTTCAATATTTTAATAGAAGTTTTGTAAGTTTCTTGACAGGCAAAATTGTCATTGCGAATAAAAAATGTACTCATCATACTCTCGGGGTCATATTTCAACGAGTGTGTAACAAAGGGTATTGTAAGTATTCTCTCGCAGTTACGTGAAGTTATTTTAGTTAGTAACTATAATATAAATGTGTAAGACTGGTTGTAAATTTGTTGTGATCTGTTTGAGGATTATATTGCTAGGAGGATGTTATTAAAGATGATTTTTTTTTATCAGGATTGCCCTGCGAAATATATCATCGATTTGGTAAGTTGAGTTTAGTGTTATCGAAACTGTTATACATTTCGGGATGTGGGATTAAATAAAAAACGAACATAATGTATGAGGACAAGTAGGTATATAAAATAAGATTGAACCCAGACTAATTGAACCTGTAGGAGTATGAGCTACAGTCAGTAGCGGAGCAAGGGAATTCGGTCAGAGGGGGCGAGAATGGCCTGTAGGGGCGCTTCGAAGTAGGTAGATACCCTATGCCACAATATGGTAAAAACCTAAAAAGGGAGCCGATAGGCGATTTCAGTCCATCAGGGGGGCGACCTGACTGTATGGACGCTCTGTCACTGGCTAAAGCTCTTCTTTATTAAAATGGCAGGATTTTAATATGTTAATACAAAACCATGCTCCAAAATAGTCAGTTTGAGCATAAACAGGGAACATAAATTATATTGACTGAATTTCGTTCAAAGATTGGCAAATTCGGTTCATTTATTGAAGCATAGGCGTAGGAAGCTATTTTTGCTTTTGGGGCTGAACGTTGTTTCGTCCTGGGGTGGGGTCGAAGAGGAGGGGTGTCCCCCACCCCTTTGTGAAATTTTGGAATATTTGAGGGCTCTTTGATGTAACTTGATGCAATATATTGGGCAAATTTTAAGAAAAATTACTACAAAGTTTGACATTTTTCACAGAGGGAATTAACAAATAAGGGGTATTCGTCCTTGAATGTAAGGGGGTGGAAGCATACTGCCGTCCACCACATTTTTACTGGGGCGTTAGCCCTCCAGTCCCCTCCCCTCCCGCTTCCTACGCCTGTGTATTAAAGAGCCAAATCCAATCATATCCTTGACAAAATTCCGTCTCGCAACCCCGTTGATGTGATTCTTTTCCAATTCGATTACAAGAATGAGAGAATAGGAACAAAGTGTTAGGGGTACGGACAAGTTCCTATAACAATTTCAAACCTTCCTTAGTAGAGACATTGTCAATTTCACCATCAAACAATATTTCGTTATTCCCAAGTTCAATCAGAAAAGTCTGTTGTAACACACATGTAGGCTACCACTCAGAAACCAGACAGTGAAGCTTAATTTAATTACCAGGTCAATCAAACTCATTCGTTTTAGGTAGTGAATCTAGAGCATTTGGACTCGAAATTGGCCCGGAATGGATGGTCCCAGCGTTCGGAATTGGCTGCAGCTAAACTAGGACTTGGAGACAATTCCAGCCGAGTCCACAAAATTTAAAGTTCCATATATGTTACCTAGGGACACATTGTTATTGGTGCACAGTTCGTCACAAAAATGGTCACATACAGTATCTTTGTCATCTAAATAACAGGGTGAGCCAGGCTAATGAAATTTACTCCGTTTTAACTGAATGACCAGTGTAGTACAAAAAACATTTGTTCGAGATTCTACATTGTCAAATAGGTGGACTCGAAATTGGGGGTCCTGGAATCGGAGTTGGCTCGGAATCGGGGGGTACTGGACTCGGAATTGGCCAGGAATGGGGCCACTGGAATTGGAATAGGCCCAGAATAGGATTAGGTTAACTCAAATATAGCCCTGCTACTCATGGATAAGTACCCTTTTCAATCCAAGGCATTTAATATACTTTTCAGAGACTTCTAAAGCCTTACATAGTACAAAAATTGGACGAATTGTGGAAGATAGTGGAGAAGAAAGAAATGAACGTATAAACCTACTATACTTTAATAGCTGTTTTCATGATACGTTTGAAACAGAAAAATGCAAAAGAAGTTCTGCATACAGGCCCGTATGCAAGGGGGTTTCGGAGAATTAGGGAGAACATACCCTGTAAGCATTCATGGTCCGCTTCAAGTTGGCA
>WURT03659088.1:0-18341 GCA_009936505.3 Holothuria glaberrima
ATACCGCATGTGGTGGCAGTATACGACAACTTCATAACAATAAACACAAGTAAATCAATGCAGAATAAAAGATTAAGGGTCCAAGGACGACGGTGATAGGCCTATATTAACGTGAAACGACACACTGCGGTGTGAGCATTAACTAGACTCAAATCCAAAAGATAATGTAGGTTTAATCATTGCATGGCCTTAACAGCCTCGATTGTCACGATTAAGCGAATTCACAGCAACATGTTAGAAAGCAGGTATCTGTCTATGAGTAATCAGGTCATTAGCACATTACCAGTTGCACAAATGTTCTCATGAAATAACTTGTTTTATCTAATCTTCGTTATTTCTTGAGGAACGATTCTTGCTAACTTTTCGGTTCTTGATTGCACTCAGCAAGCTACATGTGTTATCTAACCCAGTAACTAAAATTTGCAGGTAAATAAGAGCATACGTCTTTTAATAGGAAATGCATATATTTAAATGAACATTCGACCTTCAGTTCATATTTAAGAAGTTTCATTTCTTTCCAAAATTTATTTTTTATAATTATAGTTAAATGATTCAAATTTCGCATAGATTTCCTTTCGTATTTACAGTTACTTCTTCGATGGAGCGTTGCGTTAAAGCTAAAATTCGAATTGATCGGAACGTACGTTTTTGATCCACTGAAGTTGACTGAATTAGGTATATCAGTATTTGGTTTGAAGAACAATGTTGATGTTGGTCAAACAGCTGAAGGAGTTTGCTCTTATTTTACATGCATGTAGTAGCTGTTCATTTTTTTGTACTATTTTGTTTATTTGCACCAAATTTTACGTCATCGGTTCCTTAGAACCATACCAAAACATGAATTTAATAAGCCAATTAAGTTCATCTTTAACATTTGTTACAATATTTTCTTCCAGAAACGACGATCTTGAAAGGCAATTGACGTTTCATGTCCTGTAGTGCATTTGCTAACTACCATATAATGTTTTTTCTGTATTGACTTAACATTGGCATAGCTAGGATTTTTTGTTTTGGGGGCAGGAGATTTTTGTATGTGGGGGGGGGGGGCTCCCGTTTACTACGTGAGCGGAGCGCCAACATCGGTTGGCACAGAGCGAACGAAGAAAGTTTGAGATTTTAATACATCCCAGATCGCCGGAAATGGCACTTGCCAGGCATGATAGCAGCCATCAAGATGTGCAATTTTAGTTAAAAAAATGTTAAATTTGATGTTATTTTATTCTCACGAGGTAGCGGTAAAATTGTAAAATTGCAAAGCGTGCGAAGCGTGCGAAAGGTTTTTGGGTAAGCTTTCACAAAACACTGCACTTATTTAAAGCTTATATAGGTCAATTTTCCGGGCAGTTGGGCCCTTTCGGGCATAACTGATATTGTACTTCCCTCCTCGAATCACTAACCGTACCGCACGGCAGGCACAACAAAACATTAACTAGGTTTAGCGAAATGAGATGAAATCCCCGACATTTACGTAAATCCATGTATTCTACTTATTATGTTACTTGAAAAGATGGAAAAAGTTTATACTATACTTAGCTATAAGTAACGAACTTAGGAAGATTGGGCAGAGCGTACCGAAAATTTGGGTAGGTTTTATTTTTATTTATTTTTTTTCAAAAATGACCCTTTTGAAAGCCAAAATTAGTAAACGGACCATGGGTAGCAACAGGATTTTCCCAACAGGGGACCGCGACATGCCAGTGACCCCAATTTCCACAGCCCCTATATTTAGGGTGGTGTGAAGGGTATATGAAGGAGCTTAACTATCCCATGCCATTGGGGCATATTTTGCATAATCACTTGATACTTGAACAGTCGAGTTGCGCACTGATAGCGAATCGTGGCATTGCAAAGCGCGCGAAGCGAGCGAAAATATCTGGTAAAAGGGAAAAAGAAAGGAAAACTGTAGGGGTTGTAGACCGTATTGGGGATAACATACATTGTATCGAAACCACCTGGACTACCCGATGAATAGCCAAACATTTCGCAGGGAGTCGATCAGCAACTGACCGTGTCGCATGAAACACACAAGGGAACAGCAACCAGGCTTTGCGATCTTGGGATGAAATTTACGATCTCTACATAAACTGTGTATACTCTGCCTATATGTAACTTTTAAGGTTGAAAGGACTTGTGCTATCTAGCTGTGTGGAATGGAATTTACAATACGTTGTAGGAACCGGAGTAATTCTACAGCACGTAGTGCGCCGAAAATTTTGGGCTTATTTTAGAGAAATTATCCTCCTGAGAGCATAAACCAGGTAAACCGTCTATAATTATCAAGTTGAGTAACCCAGTCGAGTGATTTTTTTGGGCTCAGATCGCCAGTGGGGGGGGGGGGGCTGGCGCCCCACGCTCCCCCGTAGCTGCTCCACTGATTGACTATCAAGAAAAAGGTCAGATTGTCAAGGAATACATGGGCATGAAAATCTGGTAAAGTCTGAGACGCCTAGAACCTACAGAAATAAAATAGCCTATAAAATTTGACATAATTACTGAATGTTGGAATATTGTTTGACCCTCCGCAACGTGATCAAACAATGTATATTATTCTGAAGACACAAGACTTAAAAAGGAAACGATGCCGTCTTCCTTTGTATCAAGTCTATGGTTAGGATCTTGGTCGTATTCAATACGACTGAAAAAAGAAAGATATTGTTTCGTATTTAGTAAGGAATTCTCAATCTGAGTCTAATATGGTGACAGAAATTCCCTTTTATGATCTTCTTTGATATATCAAACGTAGGAATTAGTAAAATGCCAGACGTACGGCGTATGACAGTTAACACGTCATCAAGGCCTAACGGTCTAAGGAAAAGCGTAACACTGGGATGCTTAGACTAGAAGCAACATTGCCTTAAATAAAGATAAAAAGGCAAATCAAAGTAAATACGGTTGATTCAAATATTGACAAAAATATAAAAAACAACGGTTTTTACAGATTGTGCATTCGATTGTACACCAATTCAACACTACAGCAGGCTGCAAAGAAACGGTAATTAAAATGTTGAAACTACGGTAACATAGTGAATTGAAAGACAAGCTCTTTGTTAATTTACAAGAAAAATGACTGACGCCCAACATTCTTACAAACAGAGCAACGCCGGATACGATGATGAAAAAAATCGTTAAGCCAATGCCTGTCTTTTCTACTATTCTGTCTTCACCTAGTTTATTAGTACCGTCGCTGCTGTGAGGTTATTTCCCTCCTGCTATTACTAACCTTCTCACAACAGCCATTCAATCCAAAGTGAAATAGTTGAAGCTAACATAAGAACTTAATACGTACACTCACCACGAACAAAATAAAACAAACTAGTAAACATCCAGTTTATGGTTTGCTACGATCCTAAACAGTTTTAGTACCATCTCAGCTTCATGATCCTAATCGGTAATTTTGCAAAAATACCTTTTCACATTGGAAACAAAATACTCCTGTCTATGCAAAAATATTAACAGATTTTAAGTCATTCTTCATTGAGCCACATTTACTGAAGTGATGCACCAATCCACCTCTATTAATCAAAGCGACTTGTCCATCTTTAAATTCTTCCCTACGCATTAATTAACAAATGATTATAACGAAAAGTAACTTCAATCGATATGGACACCGGTAATTACATCCTTCTCTATTTGAAGAAGTATGAAAGTCTACTAGTTTGAACTTTAGTGCATACATACGGTAAACTGTTATTTATACACTAATCAACAAGTTAAAACCAGCGTTTTTAATGAAAATGTTATTTTAACCATTAATGGACAAAATACATATAGATTAGAGCAAGCTATTTAATAGACCAGCTTTCATGATAGATTCTTCATACATAACTATGTAATGAAAGGTTGAGGGAAGCCAAAGAAGCTATAAACTAGAATAACATATGGCAAAAGTAAACAATAATGTTTATATTTGCAACACGAGAGTACGTAGGTCAAATTATTCAATACGAAAGAAAACAACGGGCACGATACCGTGTATCGCACGCTACATTCAAGACACATAATTAGGGAAAGGAAACAAAACGCTTGAAATGAATTTTAAACATTTATTGGTGGATCTACTCATTATTGAAATATGGAGAACATTCCAAAGTTTTGGACCTGTATATGAACAAAATGCTGAGTAAGTATCTGTAGATAAAACCGTAGTACAATGGTAATAGCAGTGCCGTGCTAGATCTAAAAGTTGTAATATGTTCCTCAAAAATTGTTTAAGTTTGAGAGAAGCAATCTATTGATATACGCAAAAGTAAAAGCTGCAATTTAATACCTAAAAATATCGAATACTGTTAAGTTATTCAAATGTGAGAATATGAGCAAAATGTGCATTAAATAGGGACACTGCAAATAATTCGTACAACACGCTTTTGCAAAAGTATGTAACTTATCTAGATAAAAAGTTAACGAAACCACCTGAAGAGCATCGTAAGAAAACTATTGAATAATAATGATAGCCTAGTAACTGAAAGAGAACATTAGAAAGGGTAATGTATTGCTCTGTGTAGAATGCCATGTTTATTTTGCATCAGGAGAGGTTACTGACAATAATGTGCCAGAGGAATTTTGTTACATGGAAAAAGGATTAACACACCCCTGTACAATGCTACCGTAATCCTACAAACAGGTTTTTGATAATAATGAAATACATGGGAAAGGTTTCTGGCATTAATATGTAATTTGTGTGATGAAAGCCAGCTAATAACAATGAGAAGGGCAGCACTGTTACTGGCAATTAGGCTGTTTGTGTCAGTCCCGATGTAAAAGATGTTGGAGTCATCAGCTTAACTGGTGAAATTTTAACTTCGGTTACAGTTTGGTAGATCATTAATGTAAATGGTGAAAAGTAAGGGTAACAGAATTAAACCTTGTGGTAAGCCAGTATTTATAATCTGAGGTGGATAAGAGAAGGAACCAAACTGAGAGCGCACATGCAGATAATGAATAAATCCATTAAGAGCCATACCACGAATACTATAATGATAAAGTTTCAAAATGAGCGTATTATGACGTAAGAAGTAGACAGATCTAGAAAGAAATCTTTGTTTTCAAAAACTATTGATAATAAGATATGTTACATGATTAACAGCGTGTATTGAGGGATTGCCTGAGAGAAAAAGGTGTTTAGTTCTATGAGGGATATCATGTTTTTAGACAAGAAATTGTACAAATAATTACAAACAATACATTCAAGGACTTTTGACAAAAGAGCAGAAGAGAACAAAAACTGACATATCAGTCACAATACGTTTCTCCCAGAAACAGGATTTTACAGTCATCACATCCTGTTTTGCACTGGAGATATTATTTTTTGCTTGTTTCAACGAAGACTTCTATTTGCAAAAAAATGAAATGGATTCAGTCTGTTATGACGTTACACAGCCACAATTATCCCTATATTTTGTACTAAGGTTTTTTATATTTCATCATAACTATTTTCTTACATGCAAATACACTAAAGCTAATGATATGACATGCAGGAACTCATTTCTACAATTAGTCAGTTATTGCTCTTAAATCTTTTCTTTGAAAGGCCTAGGATTATCCTGCTTTTGTTCTTTCCACTCATCATTCATACACTGTAAGGTGTATACTCAAAGATAAGATATCGCTTTCTTGCTATGAGCTCACATAGTACTACTTGAAAGCAGCTTCATATTGAAATCCTAAATTCTGTAAATAATCAGAGCTTCGTGGACCTGTCCTCGTAGGTTCGTTACAGATCAGGTCTCCAAGATCTTATGAACACACCAAATGAAGGGTCCTGGAAAGTTTAGGGTATTGCAGTCAGCTTCGCGGTCCCCACCTTCCTGTTTCTTTTGTATCATTTTTCCCCTCTGTCAATCCATACAGAAGTTTATAAAACGTACAGTGTAATTCAGAATACCTCAACATTGCAATTACTGCTAAATTCACACTTAGATCACCACATCACCACTTAGTCCTGAAGCCATATGAAGGCAAAAAGTTTTGTTAATGCAATCGCAAATTGCTTTTGTAGTTCAATATACTACGTGAAGAATGTTAAACAGAGACCCAAAAGCATCATAAAGAGGTATTAACCTAGGTGGTGAAGCTCGAAATAAATTGAATACTCAACAGCGATTTATTTTATGTATATCTTTATTTCAGGCAAAGAATGTAAAATAAGCAACCTGCTGGCTGAAGTTAATTACAATGTTATGTGTGAAATAATTACATTAGGCGTGCCATGGTCATAAGGAGCTCGAAGTGTATCACTTTTTACTTTCATCATGTAATTCCTTCAAAGTTTGTTTGATTTTAATATTTCTTCCTTTTTCATCTTTCTGTTTTTACCAAAAGATCTCTACCCACTGGAATCAGTGCAAATGAAGTACTGCTTGTTGCGGGCCCAGTTAAAATATTGCAATATTAGTTCCTGCTAGATGGCGAAACCACCTACGCCTAGTAAATTATCAATCACCTATAACTTTTCTTTAACCAGAGATAGGCCTATACATATGCGTGTTACAGCACCGTGTGCTAGGTAGCTTTTTAATACTTTCAGATTAAAAGAAATTGCCTGTAGACCTCATAGTTAATTGTTGAATGACTTAACTAACATTCAAATCTCACGGATGGACACTCCAATAAAAAAAATCAACCATGTCGGTAGAAATGTAACACCTTCTGTTCAGAAAGTTCAAGTATTATTCATTGCCGTCGAAAATAATGATACTTCTGTGAATGTTTCAGAAACATGTTAATACACATGTCAGCTTATGTATCATGCATATAAGTACAACAGGATGTGAAGCTGATATAGAACAGAAAATGTTAACTGACGTACTTCACTTTAAAGACATACAAGAAAAAGTATTATGATCACACTGCACGTGTTCGTCAGATATTCCCTACACTTTGCTTATCTCGTTTCAGTTGTAAGGGAATGTTTAAGCCTTTCAGAGAAAAGGAACATCATCGCCCATCCGCGTGAACAAGTAAACAGTGAACAAGTCACTCTGGTTGGCTTATCACAGAATGGTTTCCCAGTTACCTACCCTTCTAACTAATATGGGCCACCCTAATTGCAAGGAATATAAGGTTTTAATGGCCATTAATAAGATTTTCTTGTAAATTTTAAGGCATTTTCCAGTAGCATTTCACTAGGGTCTCGTGTGGAAGAGGAAAATTTTCCAATTCATGTCCTCCAAACCGCGTAGCAATACTCTTTCCCTAACTCGAGATATCTCATATTAAAGAGTACTTATTTTTGTCAAAAAATACCTCCAGTTCTCATCAAGGTCACAGATTGTTATGTATAGTGGGTACATTACCTCAGATTCCTTTTTTCTTTATAATTGAATGTCATGTTTGTCCTCGTAAGTTGATACTGTTGGAATGTTTGAATATGTTTCCATGTAGATTTAACACAAATCTACACCATATGTAGGGCATTACAAACAAAGTTGCTGAATATTCCCTACAGCGGCATTAATAATCATAAAGAAATTCAGTTCTATGTCAAATTAATGTGCCGCGATGACATCACAGATTTCCCATAATGCACTTCATATTGAGAAAAAATTGCATTTCTTTAAAAATTCGTATCTTAAAAACGCTGCAAGATATTGAGATTCGGTTTTCACCTCCTAAAAGAGAAAAATTTTCTGCATTTTTTGATTGTGATTTCGACTCTGGAAAATCCCTTTAAAAGTTGCCGGTTATAGTAAAGACCTATAAATTCGTCAGGCCACTGTTGCATTCAGTGTTGATGCACGTATATGTTGCCTTAAAGAAATCTGTGTGATAAGCCTTCACATTACCATGATACTAATGTTATGACCAAAATCTCCTCTAACAGCCCTGTCGCGGTTTGACTATGTGTTGAAGTATTTACTGTAGGTCGAACCTTCTTTACCAAAATTTTTCACTTCATGAATCATTTGTCTTCAGTTTGGAAATCGTAGGTTAGTACCAGCTCGTTTGAACATGGAGTTGTTATTGTAACAACTCCCAGGTTAAAGTAACAACTACCTGGTTTAAATGCTACAGATGTTGACATGTGGAACGTTTTTCCTGTAATCCATTCTAGCTAGTAGTGATTATTAATATTACTGGTTCTTAACGGAAGCTCTGGTTGTAACAGAAGTGCTGTTCTCACTGGTGAAAGCAAGGTATATCAAATGTACAATGTCCCAATGCTTTTCATTTTTTTATATCCTCTTCACTTGGGGCTTGAGGTATTGCACTTTGACAGATAACAAAATATGTGTAATTTTGTAGCTGAAAAATTGTTTGTAAGAGTGCATCACAAAGAGATTGAAAGACAGGAGGAAATGAAATGTCTCTTATCCTTTCAGAATTTGGTAAAATACTAGTAGTTCCATTGGGTCATTCCAAAGAATAAATTTTGGTACTGAAAAGAAAAACAAAGGTAAAACATAGAATAAAATACAATGTAAAGTGATGTAAACTCTACCAACACAAGTTTACAGAAAATGATACTCTGTTGGAAATTAAGATTGTAGTAACCAACTCGCTGGAATAGGAAGCCTCTTCCTCCAAAGAAGATATTTGTTTAATTACATGTCATGAGAATAAGTTTCCAGACTATAACTGAGAATGGCAAGTGGTAGCATGATTTGCCGTTAAGAAACACCTGCCTCATGAATGTAGAAGGCTTACAACCCAAATTCTAGAGTGATAGAGTATAACGTGCATAGGGTAAAGTTACCTTTTTAACAGACAAGAAAAGAGAGAGAGAAAAAAAATTTTTAGAAAAATAAGTGTCCTTACATGCATCCTAGTGCCACATATGCTACATTTTGAAGTAAAATTTGTGTTAAAAAAAAATTATGTATTTTTAGGAACAAAAAAAATTGGCATCAGTGAGGGGGGCCATGGCCCAATTCCCCTCCCTGTGTACGCTACTGTACCAAGCTTCCGTTGGGATCCAGCAACCCATAGCCGGCCAGAACCGACGGTTTCTCGAAAGGATAACTAACGCAAAAGTTTGGTCGAGCGAAGTTTGGGAGGGGTCAAAGGGGAGGGGTCCCCTCCCCTAAGACCTCTCCCAAACTTCGGATGGTTCCCCCTCCCCTTTGAAAATTTTTGAAAAATTCCGTGTCTTTACATGCAATTTGGTGCCACATTAATGCTACATTTTGAAGTAGGATTTGTGTTAAAAATTTGAGTATTTTGAATAAAAAAATTGTCATCAGTGAGGGGGCGTGGCCTAATGCCCCCTGCGTACTCCACTGTTTTGCCTTCAGCAAGGAATCAAAAACACATGATCCAGATATGGTTTCCCACCCCTGCAACATCCAACTACACGGCCTTTAAAAGGAGTCGTTATTTCCATGGATCAAAGATTCCACAATAATTGTAATTCTTAAGTAGTCTTCCATCTGTAGTATTTGACCAATGGTTAGCAATGCAACCCGAGTTACAAGAGAATATGAGGGCAACATACAGCAACATCATAGTCTTGAATCAGTCAGTCAGTTTCCTTTGGATTCTGGCTGTACTAGGCATGTTAAATAGATGTCTTTGCTAGAGGTCCTAAAATTTTGGATGGCGGCTCTCACCACCGACCGATGGCAATTACACAGGCCCGTGGGCGTGGATCATGGGGGGACGCGTCCCCCTCACTTTTTGGAAGGGGGACATAGCCGAAAAGTCCTCCCCCTACTTTTTCAAAAATAATGAAAACTAAAACTGTGATTACGGATTGACACTACATATTAATAGCTAAATTTCGCCCAAATATGGCACCATTTGCCATTTAGACACCTTCCAATTTCATTTTTTCTTCAAAGGGGAGGGAGACACCCCTCCCCTTAGACCCCTCCCGCAGAGAGCGGTTCATATATGGTGAAAATTCTAACAATTTACTGTTCACTCACTTCACGAAGTGTAGTTCTGATTTACCCCAAGGGCTGGGTAAAAAATTCACTTAAGTAAGCAAAATGAAAAAAAAAAAACTTCCTAATAAAGTAGAAATTCTTGGTGATATATTCAATTCAAATTTAGCACCAAATGTAGCACCATTGTGCATCTAGCCCACCTTACCTGAGCAAAAATTTTCCAAAGGGGGGAGTAGGGGATTGGTCCCCCTCCCCTTAATCCCTCCCCCAGGACAGCGATTCGCAAATAGTGAAAAGTCACCCCACTTTTGGAGATGGATCCACGCCCTTGCACAGGCCCTGGAAAAAATAAAATTTGTCTTGCATTTTTTTGCCATTGTAGTTTCCTCAAACAATCGGCGGCCCAGAAGAGGCAACAGCCACAGCTTCCAGACTACTATTCTACACCAATGAATGGGTTTAAAATTGAAATTGTAAATAACATAATCACGACATAATAGGAAAAAGTACTAAAAGCTTTCAAAAACACCTTTGTTCTTTCTATAACAGAAAAAATCCCCTTTTTAAGTTTGTTTTAATATTTTTAGATTAGGCAATGTGTATTTGTCATACTTTTATACGCTTCTTTTTGTGTACAAACATAAAATGTAAAATTAAAAACTGAAATAAAGTTCACGGTGTGCTTTATGTTAAGCTGCAAGAAAATTATTACCGGAACGCGACCCAGTCCTGCAGCGATGCACTTTGCTAAGAACGCATTTAAATGCTATAATTACTCTAGTTGTTGATAATTTTCGAAGTAGAAGTTTTCTGTGAAGGCACTTCTTTCAACTATTTAAGTTAGTTCTCTTTGAACATTATTTTGTATTAATCCCTTTGAATGCCTTTTACTTCAACTTTTGGCAAAGGATATTAACCTTGATCTATAGACACATGTATCAACATTTTCTCACATTTGTAGTCCAACCTTTATACGTGCGTAATCTCTTGAAATTGTGTAAGTAAAGTGAAAGCAAAAATATATACAAGCAGTTCTTTTTTGGTTGACATTGCATACAAAGTAACTAACTAGCAATTTAGCGTAGTTATTGGCTCGGTAGAACCTCTCATTGGACATACACCTTACATAGCAATCGCCGGGTTCTTGAAGGGAAAAAGGCTAGCTACATTGCCATGCGAACTAAGTGAGAGTCTAGCTTTGGAAATTTAGACTTACGTAATGTGTAGAGTATGTCCTTATGCTAATTTTGTGGAACTAAGTATGCATTTCATTTGTGATTTGCACCATAGACCTGTAAAAACGAATGAACACCTGCTTTACCTCAAGTTTTGGAGGCATTGTGGTAACAAAACTACGACAGTCTCTGCTGGTTTCGCCATTTTAACGTAAGTATTCGAATGAGCACAATACATGTAATGCATGTATAGATATATCCATGTTATGTGAAGCAAATGTTAAGTGCAACAAACTTTTCAAATTTTCTTTTTAAGTATGAGGTCATGACTACTGAAACTATAAGCAAGCGTATTTCCAAACCTTAATCGTGATGTATAGGAATATGCTAACAACATCACTCGTGAAAACTATATTCAACTCGTTGATGGCTTATTTTGAATGTTATTAGTTGGATTTTAAGTTGGATTTTAAGAATTCTGACATTTTAAAACCTTCAATACTTTAATAATGCTTAAATAATTAGCTGCCGAAAGTTAACTCAGGTCTCTTCAGTCGCTGACTTGACCGATTGAAGGTACAGACCTTATGTAAGAAATCTGGTGGCTCATAATCAGAGGCGTACCCATTTAGGTGAAGGGGGTCCACCAATTCAAGGGAGAGGAGTTTTGCATGCGCTAACCGTACATTTTTCAATCTTATTTTTTCAGGGGCGGGACCATTAAAGGGTATGCACCCAATGCACCACCCATCTCCGTCATTGTTCATTACAGGAACTAATTATAGTTACAAGTTGAGAAAAATGAATAGAATGGAAGATGTTGAGCACCGTACAAGGGAAGGGTCTGTTTTCTTTATATTTATTACCTTGCATAGAGCAGCAATTCTTACCATTGTCAGTAAAAGAGTCTTCACAAGTCAGTCAGTGAAATAGTTTTCACAAGTCCTTTAAATATTGTTAGTAAGTGATATTTTCAATTCCCTGCTGAAGAAGCTACTTTTTTCTCACTTTCTAGAAAATATGGTTTGACTTCCAAATCAATTCTCAAGTAATGTCCATGTTTCTTCCACAGTGTATGCTTCTTGGTCCTTGCTTCTGAAATATTGCTGTACTTCCCCTGTTCCTTGTTGTTGAAGATTTAAGGATCACTTCACATGTGAAAGCAAGATATAAACAGGGTTAAACATGATCAATATAACCAATCTTTCCAATATGACGAAGAAAATGTGAGACGTTCCCCTAAACTTTCAAATATTGAAAAATGACCTATCTGTTCCATCTGGAATATATTCTAAACGAAATTTCAGCAATTCCCAGATTCCTCTTTATATCTGAACAAAATTGCAAACAGTAAACTCTTTTACACAATTTTTCTTCCTTTTGCGGTAGGACACTTGACCCCATGTTATCAGTGTTAAATGTATGTCCCATATCAGGAGCTAGAGGTCACGTGAAGCAATTCTATGGAATTTTTGTTTGTATGAAGGCGCCAAAATAGTGTTCACAAAGGTAAAGGGAGGGGGATATGACATGCGACACAACATTTCTGTACTTCGTTGAAATGTAATAAAAGGGGAGCACACCACATACTCCAAAGATAGATTATACTAGTCAAACCCAAGGACAATCAGTTTACATTTGTCATTTCAAAGAAATATCCATTTTACTCGGTGCCTAGGGACATGCCTTTACTGCCCTATATTATTGAGGTTATGTGCCCTATTTTATTGAGGTTATGAGCCCCCAAGGGACAGAACTGTCTCTATCGATTACTAATTAACACCAGTTTACTTCCTTTCGTCAGTTGGAAGTGCGTGAGGGGCATAACAAGTTAAAAGGTGACCTTAATATTGCCAATTGGTGCGATAAGCTAATGTGACATTATCACAGAAATGGGGGGGGGGGAGCATGTACCTCTATTCATCTCCGTTCATTTTCATATTGTCTTCACTATCATCGTTATGGAGGACGCGACACATCAAATTTCACGTACGCATTTACTTGCCCAAAAGGTAGACGGAAAGGGTCGGGTGACAGTGCCATTTCATAGTGGCTTCTCACAGTGGCGTAGTTAGCATTTTCTACAATGACGGCGCCACAGGAACATTTTGGCCATGTTCCACAGTTGCCTTAAGTGTGGTACTTAAAAATGTTTAGAGCTAATAATTTGCTCTTTTGCATAAGTAACAGATTTTAACGAAATGTAACAGAATTGTAAATACTACAATCACTCAAAAATATGATTCTTTTAAGCGAACTTTCCCCTTTCCCATCGGAAGGCACTGATTGTCTTACTAGAGGCATATGCAGGACTTTTCAATGGCGGGGGGAGGGGGTGGGGGCAAATGAATGGCCTGCCAGGGCAACTAAACTTGTGATTATATACGGAATACACGAGCAAGAGCAACCAACGAAAGTAGGGAACGCGTCCTGTTTTTAAATTCGTTTTAGGAATAAATAAGTACTACCCGGGCAAAAATCCAGTGCATTTGAAACTTACCGGCCGCTACTCTAGACTATTTCACAAATAATAGTCCAATTGTGACTTTTTTGGGTTCATTTAGTGAGCATCAAATGCCTTTAACTCCTACAATGTTGTTACCTCCAAGAGCTGCGGGAGCTTCGGATTACATCAGGGGTCCCAGTATGACAGCACCTTGGACCTTACGTCCTCGGACTGCTTACTTAAGCGATAGTACATGTAAGAGTAACATGTCCGACTTGGAGAGCGTCCTTCAAATATCGTTCTTCTCCTCTTTTTTTGATATGTTTCTCAACTCTAAATTCAATCTTTGACCCAATCAAAGCTTGTTTTGCTCGTAATATTGATTATATAAATAAAACGCAATCTTTTAATTGTAAATCGACAAGTGGCTTAGATACTTCTTCTATTTATACTCTTTCATTACATCCCTGCTATCGTGTGACTCTTTCGTGAAAAAAAAAAAAAGAAACGCTTGTAAATTATGTCTCAGGAATAAGTTGAAAAGGTAAACTTTAATCCTGTTTCGAATGTCAAATTTTACAATATCAAATACCTTGATGTCTATCCAAGGCGTATTTTTGGAGCTATCTCAATATTTAACAACCGAAACAAAGAAGTCAAAATAAACATTGGCTAACATGAACGTGTATGTAAAGTAATCGTTGGATCTTCTAAGAGGTTTCTTAAAATGTTTCTAGAGATTGTTTTGATTCTGAAACTAAAACGTACTCCATGATCGAGCCTTAAGACTTCATACACAGAAACTCTCTCAATAATCTTACCACATAACTACAAAAAATAATGATTTATTTCACATGACTATCCAAATAGGTTTCCATATAACGATTTCAAGTGCTTATCAAAATTTTCTCTTGAGTTTATGCGTTTGTTATGTGTTTTACTCGAATTATTTAATCTATATATACGGTTGAAACAAAGTGCAAATTTAGATATAATCGCATAGGTTTAATTGTTAGTTTACTATATTAATTGGCTTGACGTCATCAACCCCATTTTATTTCAAAGCATATAACGGTAAATAATGATGAAAACAGCAAGGCCGTTGAAATTTTTACTGAGTTGGATTAGTCCCATACACAAGCTTCCTTCTAAATATCATTCAATTTACATACATGTAGAACTTTTTAAGTCCAATTGCTTCCCCTTCATAAAATACAATTAATTTTGCTAATACCCTAATTTGTCTTGTAGCCGAGAGTGTACACAGCTTTTTAAAAGAAGTATGCATTAATGTATTGAAATGCATTCTTCTTTAAAATGCCATATACTAGATTCTTTCTATAAAGGATCCAAGTAATATCCATTGTTTAAGTTTTAGTTGTGATATTGCTCTCCTATGACAAATAGTACACATCACTATCCCATAATATACATTTGTTTGTCTCTTCCTGAACGCGTATCCTTAGTTTAAAATCGAAAGTTGAAAATAACTTGCATTAATGATTTGAAATGCTTACTTCTTTCAATGCAAGTAGGCTAACTATATTACAGTGTATTAAAACATACACTTTTAATGTTTGTAAAGAGGTATGAAAATCGTTGTATAATGTACATTGATGTAGATCTAAAACCCCTATGAAAACAGGTGATCTGCTAGTGAGACAAACTATATCTTGATATTGTACGAAACAAACCTCCAGTTGTATAGTACATTTAAAATTTTAGGACTCTTTTAAGTTCCGTTTATTGGGTATCCTTAAAAATGTCTCAGCTGATACGTTTTGCATCTTTTAAATTTGACCCCACATAAACAAGGCGAACTCAGTCTTGTTTTTCGAAACTACTCTTCCCACCCTCTGAACCGAACTGAACTCCCTGACTTTGAAACTCAACACCTATTTTTATGAAAAAAAGGGCCCTCCTCAACGATGTAGCTACATATTTTAACCGGTGGTGTTCCATTACATATATTAAGATTCAATGACTACGCAATACAAAGGTTAAAACTAAATAATCATGACATGAATTTGTCTACTAATAACGCATTTTTTTTTCTTAAAATGTACTTATCGTATTGGTAAGGTGGCTGTCGCACCATACCCTGGCCTGATACGCCTTAAATGGTACATCAATTCAGCGTGAAGTTCCCACGTCTTATGTTGAGTAGAACGTTCTGTAATATTAGAAGACATTTGATCAAAACCCTCAGAAATAATTCAGTTTATCATCAAATATTAGCCTTGTTTATCTGTAATGAACGAAAGTGTGCTGGAAGTAACTTTGATGTTTGTAGCTCGATTAACAGACCCTTACTCAAGGGGACTTAAAACCCCTTTTCTCCAAATATATATGATCCACTTTTAATAGTGCAATAATACGATGAGAGTTTCCCATTGTACCTCTCGAAATAACGATGATTAGAATGTAACACAATCATCGTAACAACATCCTGGTAAGTACTCTTCGAACTGAAGCTTGTCATTCCGTTTTTGACCTTTTTTGTCCAAGTATAAGCAAAGCCCTTGGAATAAAGTGGCTTGGAAGTATATTCCCTCCCCCAGTACTATGAAATTGAAAATCATCCTTCAATACTATTGTCATTTGAGTCTTAGAATGGCTAAAAGTACAAAATAGAAACTTCCAAACACCAAGGAGCTAACAGGGTCAGCTCCCTTTATTGTAGGAACGTTCCGACGACCCTGTTAAGTGTAGTTCACCAGCCTATCAGCCTTTTGCGTCAGCCTGATTTGACTTGAATCGTGGGCCTCATAGGCTTAAGGAGCTTCCCTCAGCTAAGGACTGAACGTTGTAAACCACCGTCTTGAGGAGGGGTCCAAGGGGGAGGGGCCTTTTCTTCTCTGTGGCAAAAATCTTTGAATATTTGAGGGTCCTTACATGCAATATGATGCTATATTTGTGCAAATTTTAAGATTTTATTGACAAAATGGATAAACTTGGGTTTTGGTATTTGAAACGGGGGAAGCATACTTTAGCCCCCCCCCCCATCAAAAAATTCTGTCAAATATGAAGCCTTTATATCTATGTAAACAGATTAATATTTCCTTTTGAAAAGTAGTACATAAATTCCATAAATATTGCTAGAGTTGCAAGTTAGACAAAATGTATGTGATGACTGATCAAATGATTCATTTTTCTGTGACCCTATCATTAGTTTTCATACTGTTCTATTTAAAACGTAAGTACATCTATTGAACTTGTTGAAGATTTCTTGATTGATTTGATACTCAGAGCTAGTTGGTAGCCGACTAATTTTGCTAACTTAAAATTTAGTTTCCTTCGTCCAGATTGTAAATTAGTAGATATTTTAAGTGCAGTATCATGTACTGAATATAATTGGTTTTCTGTGTTGAAAATGTCGTGGAAGAATACATACGGGTAAGCTGTGGAATGTTGCAATTCTCTTAAATTAAATAAGAGACAGTGTATGTTAAATTCAAACTTATGTAACAGTTTATCAGTTTATCCAACATTATTTTGAAATATGATACAATAACGTTAGCGATTATTTAATCAATAATCATGAGTCCTAAAAAGACTGTATGAGCATAATTTCAGTTTTCAGTTTATTTCCTTCCTTCTCATAACAAAATTTATACAGATTGATTAATATGACCAGTGATTAAATAAATATTACACAATAAACATAAAAACATATTAACACAGCAAAATATAACGGTAGCTAACAGAGCAAATTAATAATGAGATCAAAGCAAAGTAAGTACTAAGAGTACTGTGGGGGTGAGAAGGGAGAGGGACCAGAAGTAAGTTAGGAAACATTTCTAGTCTGGTACCCAGAAGTACAAAAGTATAGAGTGTATTTTCACAAGACTTACAGTTAGGCTTGGAAATGAAAAAAAAAATACATAAAAAAAACTTATCAACTATTTTAAACCTAGTTATCCAGCAACAGAGATTTCAGTTTCTTTTTAAAGGTACTTTAACTGGCAGTATATCTTATTTTATCGTTTTAAGAGTTCCATAAGGAAACTGCTGTGCTTCTAACCTGGGAATTGGCAAATTGAGTTCTGGTGAGGGGTTGAGATGTCCTAGTTAAGTAACAGTGAACGTGGCTATTTGTTTGAAAGAAATGGCTAAGGTGGATAGGCAGGGACTTGTGTTACCGAAAAAGTGGTTGTGTATGGTTGTAGAATGCACCATTTGAAATAAGACGAGTAGCATGTTTCTGAAGTAAGGATAAATGCTCGAGGTAGGAACTCGCTGAATTTCCCTTTAAAAGTAAATTATAATTGACGTGTGAGAGTATTAAAGCATTATAAAGAATCTTCAGTGCCTTAGTGGGTACATTGTGTCTTACTTTACTAATAAGGCCTACTCCAGTTATCTTAGATACCTTTTTGCTAACTTGATTGGTAATACTTTAGATTCCTCCCTTTCTGTCGTCGCTATTACCGAAACATGGATCCATAGCAATACCCCTGCTGACGAATGTAATTCGTTATTCCAAAAAATCGTATTATACAAAACTATTTGACGAAAATCGGAACAACATTAAAGAAACTTGGAAAGCATTAAATGAGATTAAGGGTAGAAGGAAAGACTATAGAGTCGAGCATTTTAAAATTATTAATGGTGGAGATGAGATTACCAATGATTTGGATGTTGCCGATTGCTTTAATAATTACTTCGCCAACATCGGTAATAACTTAGCAAAACTTATTCCGCACGTAGACTTCTTTCCACAAGTTTCTTATTACCTCAGTGTCCGATTCGATTTATGTTTCCCCAACCAATGCTAATGAAGTATTATGTATAATAAACCAATTAAGAAAGGGATCCCCCCCAGGTATAGATGGCATCTCTGTTAAGACACTCCAGGCTGCTTCGTCCAACCTTGTAACCCCACTCACACATATC